>KN832569.1:68327-134745 GCA_000827205.1 Plicaturopsis crispa FD-325 SS-3 | reverse complement strand
TATCTCCACCTCTTCCACAAAATCTTCCTGGAACTTGACTTTGAAGATACCGACATGCAGGTGGCTCGGCACCCCCTCATCATCAATTTCCTGACACACTGGTGGCTGCACTGGAACGCCATAGATCTCGGGGAGACCAGTCCAATCAAGGAGGACATACGATATCGATATCATCCTGTTTCAATGGACCAAATCCTCGGGCGCAAACCTCATAACGGGCGTGGGTTTTTACTCCAGCCAGCTAGCCAGCTGCCGGCAGATGCAAAGGGGTATGATTGGGACGGATCGTATACAGCACTTTTAAAGTCTGTCGGTAGACTTTAGGGGAGGGTGTGTGAGCGCCCGCGGACGTGCGCTTTTGAGAGGGGGGAACCTGTGGCTGCTGGAGCCGCCACAGCTGGAGTCACGTGACCACACCGTAGTTTACACGCGTCTTCCTGTATCGTAGTCCACATCTCACCCATATCGACCGTATTCGCCCAGACCCGCCCGGACATCCCCAACGCGAACTTGAATAACGGGAGTCTCATCAATGTGACAAGCATCGACGAATATCCCAAAGCCAATAACGTGACAGGAAGTCCGTTATCTGGGCAAGCCTTCAACGGGTGCGTGTTCTGGGTGCGCTTTCGAAATAACGTCTCATGTTGTTTGTTTTCGCGGTCTTCAGGGTTGTGTTCGATCCGAGTCCAAACTCGTTCGTTGCTGCTCGTGCATTAACGGCCAACTCGGGCGTTCCGGGTGCTATATTTCGCTTTGCGTCCCAGCTGCCCAATGGACCGCAGACTACATTTGATGATACCAACGGCTTCCTTGATATTACGAAACATGTATACGTGCGTGGTCATTCATCATGGTCCGCTCACCTCCATGGATAACTGGAGCTATCTACAGACACAACATCTCGCGCTGGTAGCGAAGTCAATATATTTTGTGCCAGGTAACCAGACCATACCCGCGAAGATGACCTCTCTCATGCCGCGACTGTGGATCGAGTGCGTTATCTCCCTTGCATACGAGCCAATGCCCACGACTGACGGGCACTTGCATCACAGACCGCTGTCCGGCCACGCCCTCGCCGTCGTCCTATTCCTCATCGGGATAGTAGGCATCGTGGTGCATTTCATCCACAGTCGCGCCCGACGTAACCTGTACCTCACCTCACCGCCGGGGTCTATCGCCGCTATCGTTTCGCTCACCTCGCGATCAGGGTTCGGTGATCTCCTCCTGCCGTACGACGACGAGGAGACGCTGCGGCGGAAACTTAGCGGGCTGCGGTTCCGCCTCGACCGCCGCACCGGTGCCATTGTCGCGGACGAGCATGGGCCGGCTGACGTGGAGCTTCGTGGGCGGGCTAACGATGATGCGATGATGTCTCTGCTGGGTACGAAGAAGACAGACCGAGCGTCTACGGCGCCGCTTGGATTGCCCGATTTACCTTACGAACCACTGAAAACGCCTTACGATCCTTGATGTAATCTACTATACTATCTATCTGTTGTTGATTCATTGGACTTGCGTGAAGCTGAAGACGAGTAAGTAGCATTTTAGATGACTGTTTGAAGAGGACGATGGCGATACGAATATGAGCGAAATAAGTACACACGGAAAGAGCAAGAGGAAAACTAGTAGGGCGGAACAAATGATATAGATACAGTTGAGCAATCAAAGGGAAAACTAACCAGAAGAAAATAATCGTTCGGGCAGGAAGTCAGGCCTCCATGGACCCATAGCATGCAAGACACCCGCAGCGAACCAGGTCTACAGACTCAAGAGGACTCCGCATCGAGCGTGAGCGGTCTGCCGCGGAGGCCCATGGCCGAGCTCAGATGGGCGATATCCCGGGCGTAGTCGTATTGCGGCTCCGTATCCCCTACAGTCCTCCAGGTGTGAGGATAGCCCTCGTGGAACGCGTACGTACGCTGCAAAGGCGACCCGGACCCGCTTGACGGGGATGCAGAAGAGGCAGGGCGTCGAGGCGTGAGAGGTAGGCGAGAAGGCCCGGCGACAGGTTGAGCGGAATGTCTTCGTGGGCGCGGCGAGATAAATGGGTCGTCGTGCTCAGCTGGTGCGGGGCTTGAGGACAAACGGTAGTCGCGGATGCTGAAGCTCGGGCATATACCGGGACTTGGGCTGTGAGGGCTATTGTCGTCACTGTCGGACGACGGCGCGTCGCTCGACGAGTGGCGGCGGGCGCGCTTTGACCGGCGGGGGCCTGACGGCGTTCTAGGCAGCACGTCGCCCGCAGGTCCTCCCTCATCTTCGGAATCGGCTTCGCGAAGTCGTTTGCGGGGGTGGGGTGTCGATACCCGGCCACCTACTTTGGCACGCTTGGCCTTTCGGGGGCGGTCTGATGAACCTACGTGAGGGGAACTGTCTTCGCCTGCAGAATTGTCGGCGTCGCTGTCGTCATCGCGAGACCGTTTGGGTGTATGAAAGCTGATGCTGCGGCCGGAAGCGCGTCGTGGCGGCGAGTCCGGAAGTCCACTGTGCAGTCTAGATGTTAATATGTGTTTAGAAATAAGTGGGAAAGCGCGCACTCGTCAAGATTGATGATGTCCAGCGAGTTGTCGATCCAAGTCTCAGAGGACGTCGAAGAATGGCTGGCATCTGACTCTGCGCCATCATGCTGCGAGCTGCTAGGTGCTCGATGTTAGAACCGTTACACAGACAGATATGCAAAACAACTGACCGGCTGTGGTCAGGCTCGTTGCCTTCATCGTGGTCAACATCGCCTTCGGCATCTTCTGCGTCCTCTTCATCGTCCTCGGTATTATCCTCGCCTCCGGGTTGACCACCTTTATTCTCGTTGCCTGCACCGTCATCGTCTTCGTCGTCGCTATCCTGGTGACCCCCACCCCCACCTTTCCTATCGGGGCTGCCTCCGGCAGGGTGGTGTCGCTCATCTACGTCCGCGTCCTCGCCCTCCTCTACAGGTGGGGGCACAAACCATATACCCTTGTCGGCCATGCGCTCCGCCTCGTCAACAACATATTTAACCATATCCTTGCCGGCGACCTTCGCAATCGAGTCCAAAAGTGCCTGCCATTTATTCATCTCATCGTCGAGCTCCGCCTTGGCTAGTGCGGCGTCGTAGATGCCGTCGCGCACATCGTCGGTGGCGTCGTCCAGCTCTTTCTCGAGAAAAGCAGTCTGGCGCTCGAGGTCCTCCATCATCAAGGACATCCACCTGGGATCAGACTCGTCGAGAGGGGCGTTGGGTGGGTAGACGAAATCGCAGATGGGCGGCAGCGCGTTCTCGGCGTCGGCATCGTTTGCGCCGTCGTCAGCTTCCTCGTCATCGTCGGAAGGAGGCGATGGGAAGTGCTCAATGGGGAAGGTGTTGGGCTCTGGGAGTTCCGACGAAGGGACACCCTCTTTTTGTTGATGCTCGGTGTCGGCATCGTTGGTGGCTGTCCGTCCGGATGAGCGCGTCGCCGAGGGCGCTCCGTTCTGCGGCATCTCAGACGCTTCCGCGTCTGTCCAGGGAGTGCCGGACCTTTGCAGGCCACGAGGACGGGTCGATGGCTTGGGGGGTTCGTTAGAGGCTGTGTGTGCTCTGGCGTAATGCGAGATGATGGGTTTGTCTGGGTCGAGGGTGCGGTCATCAGCCTTGTCCTCGATAAACTTGTAGCCGTGAGTGTCGATGCCGTGGCGGTCCATGAGGTTCCCCTCGAGTATGCCTTTGCGGAACGAGCGGGCGTGCTTGGGTATGAGGAGGACACCGGTTGTTTGGTACTCGAAGAGCTGATCGAGGATTTCGGGGATCGGGAGAGACTTCGAGATGTGGAATCTCTGTGGAAAGAGATAAATATGCCGCAAGTAGTGCATGAGACGGGATGCATACCTTTGCGTAACGATATATTTCGTGTGGGCCTGCCGCTATGAGCTCTTCACGAGTGATTCCAACGGGGCCGGAGCGAGGTTCAGTGTCTGACATTGTAGCAATTTGGGGAGATGGTAAACAGTTCCAGAGGCTCGTCGACAGAAGTTGCGAGAGAATTGAGGATGGAAAGCGGTAGCGCAGAATTAAAGGGTTGGGCGTTGCGTCAAAGCGGGAAGAACAAGAGGGCAAAGCGGTGGACCGCTGCGAGGACCCGTGCCTAAATAGGAAAGAGGAAATGGGCCATTGTTCGTTTTATTCTCCGACAACATGTGCATTGTCCCGGACTCCCGCGGAGATGGGTCCATGTTTGGCGCGGTCGCTTGCGAGCCTTGTGTTGTCGGAACTCGGAAGTGCGTTGTCAGGCCTTGTCGATGTATTTTTCTTTCAGCCTGTTAGACAGCCTTAGCTACAATGCCTGCTGTACGAGAGACGACGCACCAAGAGGGTTATCTCTATGAAAGATATCTCACTCTGTCACGAAGGCGTGGTCTCGCAGAATAGACTTGATACACATTATGGAACATACCCCAAAAACAAGAAAACTGTATAGCAATGACAATAACTGACGGTCCCGGCATCGACATCTCCACTACGCGCCTATTGATGGGCGATGTCGACTGGATCGACGACCAGAGCTAGGCTTTTCTACCGGCTGTATCAGGCGTTCAGCTTCCACCCTGAAACAAAATCAACGCCCAGATACAGGTGTCACACGAGAGGATACGCACCCAAAACTTGCTCGAAGGACGCGGTCTAAGACTTGGTCTTTCACCTCGCGTTCCCGTGCAAGTTCATAACGGACGACTCGCAGCTCCTCGATTAAGGCTTCATGCTGACCCAGTGCGTAGTTATGTTTCGCCTTCATCAACAAGTATCGGACCATGTCTGGCGTTCGGCCCATAATCAATCCATCGCGGTCCTCCATTTGTTGTAAATAAAGAGGCAAGGCGTCGTCGTCCTCATCTTCGCCATCGCTGCCCGGACTTTGTGCATGGGGGGCAGTAAAGTAGGAATCGTCACCATTTTGCACACTTGGAGACTCGTCTGGACTGCGTGGCTCAACTTTGAAGGTATTGAAAGCAGAGGGAGCGGATAGGTTTGAAGTCGACGGGGTTTGCTCAGGCGGCGTCCGCTGATGTGGTGTTTGATGAGGAGGCTCGCTTGTTTCAAGATCTAGGAGGTCGCGCTTCCGCTTGCGATTCCCTCCCCTTCCCGGTGCCGGCGGAGAGATATTGTGCTGGAGGCGCATGTGCTTGGCCAGGGCATCCGAGCGGGTGAATGATTTGTCACATTCTAAACAAATGACAGGCGGCGTCAGCATTATTGGGGGGCAGCACGCAAAGGACTGACCAGGACGCGAGCAGGTGAATGGCTTTTCACCGGTGTGGGAGCGTATATGCGATATAAGCGCGAATCGCGAGGTCTGCGCGAGCCCTCTACGCGAGCACGTAGCCCACTCGCACGTATAATTCGACTTGTGCACGCCAATGTGCTCTGGGGAGACTCGTCAATGAAGCCAACGTGCAGCTAAAACGAGGAGCGCACCGTTGTGTATATGGTCAATTAGGGTAGGCAGGTGGGTAAAGATAACGCCGCACTCCTCCCATAAGCAGGTAACGGTGTCTGCATCCTCCACAATTTCCAAGGGTAGCGTGGGGGAGGTAGGGCGTGAAATAGACGCTGCGACATCGTGGTGTTCGCTGTAGGTCGATGCATCGTCTGAAGAGTCGGAGAATGAGGGCGACGGGGACGCAGGCGATGGACTGTAAATGCTGCGCGCCATTGTTGATACAGGAGAAAGCAATCTTACTAGCCTTGCTCGTCGTGTTGAGCAGCGAGACGGGCGCTTGAAACTGGCTGGAACAGCGAATATGACGCCTTCCGGTCTCCGATTTCCCTCCGGTCGTCGTTGGGAACGGCGCGCAGTCTTGAAACTTGTCTCTTGCCATCATCCTAGTCCTTATTCTCTCAAAGTATACACCATTTGGAAAGAGTACACGCGAAAATGAGCCAACCACCCCAGAGCTACGATAACGCATTCACAATGCCCAGCACTCCCGGTCCTAGCACCCCCACTCCTAATCCTCGAGGACGTCCTCCCGGTGGTGCAAAGCGCGGTCGTAAACCGCGCATAGCGGCACTCGCCACACCATCTGCGGCTTCTCCGGTGGCAGGACCTAGCGGCACGCCCCAGCAGGGGCCCGTGCAATGGACTCAGCCTAGTACGCCGATACAGAACCCTCCCCAGGGTGTGGACTCTGCAAACGATGCTGGCTCCACTGCGACTGACCCAGTAGTGGACCCGCTGCTCAGTCTGCCTGGTGCACCACCCCCTGTGCAAAATGCTGCTGCTCCCGCGCAGGAGGAGGACGAGGATGAGCTTCTGCCTGCGATGGCCGACGATGACTACTCCGCGCAACTTTCGTGGCAAAGCCAGTCCAAAGACAATCTAAAGTGCGTCACGTATGTTCGTCGCGTGGATGCTTACTGACGATGCATTCTGTCGCAGAGTCCTCATGGACAACTTCAGTCCTGCACAATACGACCGGTTTGAGGCCTATCGGCGGCATGCGCTTCCCAAGCAGGCCGTTCGTAAAGTAAGGGTTGGCGCCGTATAATTTATTCAGCTTCGCTAAAGCATTGACACCACAGGTCATTCAACAAAATCTCGGGCAGCAAATTTCGCAGCCAGTTGCACAAATTGTGGCTGGGTTCGCGAAGGTATTCGTGGGCGAAATTATCGAGAAGGGTGCGTCATCTTACCGTGTGTATGAATTGCCCATAGCAGCTTACGCTTTCTTTCCTAGCCCGCGCGGACCAGGAACGACGCGGTGATCACGGCCCTTTATCGCCTGATAACCTCCGACAGGCATACCGTGCGTACCAGCAGGAGACCGGCCGCGTTGGCGCTGCTAGACCTGTCCGGAATAAGAGGCTTTTCGTTCGTTGACTTGAGTATTCTATGAATCCATACGCGCACTCTCGCATTGCTGCTCGACGCTGTACCCGCACATCTGTATAATATGCACGTCCATTGCTTTGTTTTCCGCATTATCGAGATTTAGCATGCCATGGTGACTCATAGCTCCCTGGTCCGTTATTGGCTCTCTCAGGTACGTGAGGTACCACTGTACATACTCGATGTTTGCTCACTGTCTACAGCGAACAGTTACAGACATGTCATTTTTACCTCGACATATCTGTTCCACGGCCCCCTCGGTCATGGGGTTCGTGCGAATGCGGCGCTGAAGCGCCCTGATTGACGACGACGATCTCACCCAGACATTCAATCGGCCTTTCTGCGCATGGCGTCACTGTATAAAGGTCTGATGTGCTCAGCGCACCCTCATCATGTACCCGCTATTCATCGTCGCAGCGTGTTCGCTCGCTCTGCCTGCTCTCGCAGCGCAAGGCGGGTACGAGGCATGCACGTCGCTCACAGCTGCTCTGGGCCTGACGATCGTTCAGTCCGCCGGGTTGCAGTACTCTGCTGCCGCGTCGGGCGCGTGGAACCTGTTCAATGACGGATACAGGCCGAGATGTATCGTCTTTCCGACCTCTGCCAGCCATGTCCAGACGGCTATGGGTGCGATCTATGCTGCGGGATCGCGGTATGCTGTGCAGGCAGGTAGTCATACCGCTATGGTCGGCTGGAATAGGTAGGTCAACTTCAGTCGCGTCGTGCGGATAGTGCTAATGCTCGAGTGCCGACAGTGTAGACGACGCAGTACTTATTTTGTTCTCCCAGATGAAGGGGGTGTCGTACAACGCGACCAGCGATACCATCACTGTTGACCCGGGTGTGCACTGGGGGGATGCCGTTGCTCAGCTAGAGCCCCTCGGCGTTGCGCCCGTTGGTGGACGTCAAAGGCTTGTACTACCTTTCCTCGGACTCTTCAAGTTCTACACGCTCATTCCGTGTTTGTTTCCGTTCACACAGCGACGTTGGCACCGGGTTTCTGCTTGGAGGCGGTTCGAGCTTCCTCTCGCCCGCACACGGGTATGGTGCAGACAACATCAAGGAAGCCGACGTCGTGCTCGTCAACGGGACCATGGTCACTGCGAATGCGGACAACGCGTACGAGGATTTGTTCCGTGCCCTTAAGGGAGGCGCAAATCGCTTTGGTATTGTCACGCGCTACGAATTGTATGCCGTGCACACCGGTACCGCTCTAGACAAGACATGGTTTGGAGGGTCTATCATGGTGGGTGTACGCCTCCGTGAATTGATTCGGAGAAAAAATTGACCGTATTGCAGTATCCGAATTCATCCCTACCTGCACTGCTAAACGCTACTGCGCACTATGTGAGCAATGTTGCCGATCCAAAAGCAGGTGTGCCTTGTTTATATCTCTTGTTATACGATATGTAATAATATTCCACTGTGGGCAACAGTGCTGCTGGTGTCAATTGTCGTAGTGGTCACAACCGGTATTGCCGCCCCGCCCCTTGCTATAGTAAACCTATTTTACAACGGAACATCCCTCCCTCCCTCCACTTTCAGCGAATTCCTCTCCATCCCCTCCATCAACAGCACTCTCAGCCCTCTGAGCTACTACGACATCACGAACGTCCTCCCCGCCGGCGGACAGCGCGGCAGCGGCCAGCACTACGGCGCATCCACGTTCACGGGCGACCCCGCGCTCTTCAGCGACGCATTCACGCACTTCGAGAACTTCACGAGCGCATTCGCGGGGGAGTTGTCGTTGAGCACGATGGCGTTTACGCCGGTGCTGCAGCCGCAGATCGATGCAGGGCGCGCGCGCGGTGGGGGGAACGCGCTCGACCCGCCGGACGGGGGGTATGCGCATGTGCAGCTGGCGCAGCAGTTTGCGCCGGGGGTGACAAGGATGCCGGGGAGTGTGCGGCGGGGGGTTGATCTATTGCTGTCTCAGTGAGTGAGCGTGTTCGATCTGTGAATGTGGGGGCTCATGCTTGTGTTGGTGAACGTTAGGGTCCCGGCATCCCCGGGGAAGCCGTTGTTCATGAATGAGTGCGACCAGAATCAGAACGTGTTCGCTTCGTACGGCGGGTATGCGGCTCTGAGAGAGACTTATCGGAAGTACGATCCCACCAGGTAAGTTCTCATTGCATTCATCACTGTATGCTCCCTGCAGGTGCACTGACCTTCTGTATATCATCAGATTCAATGTAGAGCACCTTGATGGTCCCCTCGGCCTTTGACGTGCGATCTGGTTGCTGGCATTGATATTGAGTGTGGCAGGCTCGACTCTTCTCAAGCCCAGTCGTCTCAGTTTGAACTTAGATTCAACTTCATACAAACCTACTTACCCACGTTCAACGTCGATTATTTCCGTCGAGCGGAGTAGAGATGGTCAGGCATGACATGCGGGACACGCCCCTGATATTTTTATCGCGTCCACCATCGACGTCATTTGCCCAGGTACACATCCGCGCGCTCGACAGGTTATAAGCGCGCTCCCCTTGCAAGTCTGTCTTGTTACACTCTTCTCGTTTACACATCCCTTGGAAGAAAGTAAACCATGGGGTACGTTGTCCGGCTAATTGACTACCAGGCGGACTGCAACTGAATTACTACTGGTACTTATGTAGTGTCATATTCTCCTGTATAGGAGGTATATTCGCGTGCATCGGCGAGGCCATCATGGCGATCGTCGCTGCCATAGCTGGCTGCCTCGAGTGCATCGTTGATGGTGAGTCCGCGGCCCCAAAGGTTGTTGTAGCTCAACTCAAGATACTGAACCACAACTCTTCATGATCACAGCTATAGCAGGCCTTTTCGCCGGCATCGCAGACTGCATAATGTGCATTCTGTGTTGTGGGTACGTGCCAGCACTGGGCATTGTTCCTCCGTGCAAGATGCTAATCCACGTTATAGGAGAGCGTGAACGAGGGCTCTGGGGTGAGAACATTGAGCGTTATACATACCCCGGAGCCCGGTTCGACTACTACCTATCTTTATGTTGGAATGTGCGATGACTTCTAGTGGTGGAAACTGTATCTAGTAGCGGTATCGAGGAAAGGATAAAGGGCACAAAAACATAATACAAAACAGTACCCTCAGTGCAAAAAGTCCGTACACTTACAATTGCAACGTGAAGCTGCTGCTACCGTTTATATGGCATGAACGGGGCGTCGTCCGTCCCGTTCCCGTTCCTCTCCTCCTCCTCCGAGTCGTCCGCCTCCGCCTTGGCCGCCGTATCCTCCTCCTCTACCTCCGCCTCCTCGTCTACTTTCTTCTTCCGACTCCGCTTGCGCGGGGGTGCACCATCCGCCGCCCCCGCCCCGCCGTTTTTCTTGCCCTTCCCCCGCTTCTTCTTCCCGTCCGCGCCCTCGCCCTCGAGGTCGATCGTCCCGCCCGCAGACGGGTCCGGCACGGCCTGCACGATCTCCTTCAGGAAGTCGAGCATCTCCGTCGTCTCGACTGCGTGTTTCCTGTACCGCCGCACACATACACATACGAATCAGCTATTTACGCAGCATGGGGGGAGGGATGGAGGGACGCACAGGTGGTACGCTTCGACTTTCTTCGCGCCGCGCTCTGTGGTGACTTTGCTGGACTCGTCGACGATCATGGCGAGGAAGAGCTCGAGCGCTTTCGCTGGAACGAACGCACGGTGCCGCCGGTCAAATTGGGTTTTTGTGGGGAGTGGTTGGAGGAGACGCACATATTACGACCGGGGTAGCTTGTGCTACTTTGCCGACCTCCTCGTCCTTCTGCATTATTTTCTTTATCCGGGCCTGGTAACATTGACTGGTCAGACTTTTGGCGTAGGGTATAGGGTCGGAAACATACGACGGGGAACTTTGTCTGCTTGTTCTTGTTCTTCATGGCGCGCGAGATGGACGGTCCTTAAGGCGATAGTTCGAGGACAAGAATGTTATAGACAGGAACAGAGCTGAGGACTGAGCCTCCGTGGCTCAACAGCTGTCTCGATTTATAGCGATGGCAGCGACTCCGAAATACAGCCAGCGTCAGATGACTGTTTGTCGGCGTCAGGTGATGCTACACGCCTGCAATTTCAGACTGGCAACTTCAACGTTTGAAGAGAAATCGTATAGGATTCGTTATATGGATGTAATGTTGTAGGTATAGCATTAGTCGTGAGTAGGTTCAATCCGTCCAGAAGGCAAAGGCACCAGGCCCAGCGGCCTTTGATCTCCAAAATTACACTGCGTGGTGCCACATATCAAGGATCCCGGGCCTGTGGTATGAGGCGACACACTCGATGTTATGGTGTGGCCATGCGTCGCTCCCTGTGCATTCATCAGTACCCAGAGACGATGAGTGACGCGAAGAAGAGGCGCACCCGTTCGCATTCCCGAGCAGCTCCTCAAACCGATCCCTGAGCTCAACCAGCTTTTTCTCTTCTTCGCACTCGCTCCCCGGCTCCGGGTTGAGGTGCCCCTTGTCGAGCTGAAACGCCTCGCACTCGCGGATGAACTGCTCCAGGTCCTTGCAGCGCTGGATCGACAGCTCCGGCTCGTTCGACCCCCGTGCGCGCGCGAGGTAGGACGCGACGATGCTGGAGAAACCGCCTGCACAGGTACGTGATGAGTCGCGTCGAGTGTATGACATGGCTACTCACCCATGATAGCAGTCATGATCGACGTCTAGAGTATGATTAGCATGAATGCAAGCGAATGAAGCGCTGCACGCACCTGCCGCCCGACCGTGACCGCCGATAGACCCGTTATAAGCGCTCCAATGACTACTTGCAGCCCGATAGCGATGTTGAGTGCGTATCCTGTGGCTTTTGCTGCGTTTCAGACGCGTCGTCAGTTCCCGGCTACAAAAGCGCGTACGTATAACGCGCGCTCACCTCTCTTCGCATACCGATTGCGCTCCCGCCTCGCGACATCCAGCGTAGGCTCCAGACGGTCCTGGATCGATCGCGGCTGAGACTAGCACAATGCAATGACCTCGTTAACGTCCACAACATCCATATCTCAACGCGTTGCTCACAGGCGGCATGTTGACATAGCTAGCGATCGGCAGCGGCGGGTGTATCGCGTCCGTCGTGGACCTTCGCGGACTGAGCGGTCTAGTATCGTGATTGCTGCCAGGAGGATGACTCGCACGTGGCACGCGTGTGCTGCCGCCCACGCCCGAGTCGCGCACATTCGACTCGTCGGCGAGACGGCTGGGCGACGCGTTGCCCTGTCTGCCGGTTTCTATGTCGTTGAGGTTGTAAGGCGCTGGGTACAACCTGGACGAGATCGTGGGCGACTCCGCGCGCAGGGAGACTCGCCGCGAGACCGGGCTGGCCACGGGGTGTGGGTGCTGGATAGGGCGCTCAGCCATTGGTGTTGGTGCGTTTGTGGGGGCGTCGTGGTGGGATGTGGAGGTGAGTGTGAGTGTGGGCCGGGATGCGTTATCCGGGAGGGTGGGGAGGTCGTGTTCGTGTTCGCGGCTCATGGTGTCCGAGCCCTGGATTGTCGAGAACGAGCGTCACGGTAGAGCAGGGGTAGTAGTACGTGTAGGACGGCACGGTAGAGGTATGCATGCACCAGGCTGATACTTGCCACGGCCCGCCAGCGCGCGAACCACGCACGAGAAGCGATGGGAAGCACACCATTGCTCGGCAGAGCGATACTGCTGCAATGGAACGACTCCGAGCGCTCAGAATCAACTCAGAATCATTTCGACGTATACAATATCTATACATACTATGTGACATGCACAACATAGGCAATGCTATGTATGGATAGTAGGCTGCCGCCTGCCGCTGCATGCAAGGCGGCTGTAGAGAGACGTGGACCAGGATGTAGGCTGTTCTACTGCTTCATTGTTTGTAGCTGGTTGACAGGCTGCCTGTTTGATGTTCTTGAAGCATGCCATGCCATTCTGTGAAACAAATGATCTCTGCGCCAAAACTGCTAGAGGCCGGTGCCGCTGGTGGGAAGGAGACGGGAAACATGTGCCGCAGTGCGACTGCTTCAGTGCGGCTTTAGTGTAGCGTTAGACATCTAGCACCTGAGAATGGCTCTCCAGTGCAGCAGACCATCGCATGTTCTCGTAGAGTTTCAGAGACGCAAAATACGGTCATGTTGTTGCAATTGAGCGTTCTGGTCAAGAACGAGAAATCAGCGAAATCGCGATTTCGATAAGGATGTTGTGCAATCGTCGGAACTCGGATCTCCAAAAGGTATTTCATCTCGTCGCGTTTTTTTTCTTGCTCCTCTTCCTGCCTCTTCGCTCAAATCGCGAATTCGGGTGAAGAGTCAGGAAGAAGACTCTGCCTGCACACATCGAAATCCCATTCTTTACCACCACCATGACGTTGCCCAACGGTCGACCAGCGCTTTCCCGCGCGCCCAGCAACTTTCTCCCAGCGGCTCCCGCGACGGCGCACACTTTTAATGACGAGAACGGACAGAACGCGAAAAAAGACGCGGTACTGGAGCTCGGGGATGGTTCTGCGTTTCGTGGAATCAGCTTTGGCGCCGAGGGCAAGAGCGTCGCGGGCGAATGCGTTTTCCAGACCGGTGAGTGCGGGTCGGGAGCCCAGAGTCTGCAGAAGTGCGCGCGTCTGAAGTTTGGGAAATAGGCATGGTCGGGTATACCGAGTCCCTGACAGACCCTTCGTACGAGGGCCAGATCCTGGTCCTCACGTACCCCCTCATTGGGAACTACGGCGTCCCCGCACGCGGCGAGACGGCCATCGACGCCATACCGCTTGAATTCGAGTCGTCGCGTATCCATATTGCGGCACTCGTTGTCGGCTATTACTCGGAAGACTATAGCCACTTCCTCGCCAGCTCCTCGCTGGGTGCCTGGCTGAAGGAGAACGGCATCCCCGCCATATACGGCGTCGATACACGCGCGCTCACTAAAAAAATCCGCGAGAAGGGATCGATGCTAGGCAAGATCCTCGCGCGTAAAAACGAGGCGCCCGTTGGCCGCCCGCGCTCCCTTTTGGTGGAGTCGCAGCCCGCGTCTCGCGCGCCCTCGCCACCCGGTGCGGCCGGATGGCGCGAAGACTATGTTGACGTGCCGTTTCGCGACCCGAACCAGGACAACCTCGTCGCGTCTGTGTCGATCACCTCGCCGCGATTGTACAAACCCACAGGCACCACGAAGCCGCTTTTACACCCCTCGGGACGGCCATTGCGCGTCTTGGCAATTGACGTTGGCATGAAGTACAACCAGATTCGGTGCTTCACGCACCGTGGTATTGAGCTCAAAGTCGTTCCCTGGGACTACGACTTTTTATCTGAAGCAGAACCCTATGACGGGCTGTTCTTGTCGAACGGTCCGGGTGACCCTACGACTCTCAAGTCGACCATACAGCGTCTCGCGACGGCCATGGAGAAGGGCGACCGGCCCATTTTCGGTATCTGTCTTGGCCATCAGCTGCTCGCGCTTGCAGCGGGCGCGTCGACGCGCAAGATGAAATACGGAAACCGCGGACACAACATCCCTTGCACGGATGCGCTGTCGGGGCGCTGCTACATCACGAGCCAGAACCACGGTTTCGAGGTCGACACCACCACGCTCCCATCGGGCTGGAACGAGCTGTTCCGCAACGCGAACGATGGCAGCAACGAGGGCATTTATTACGAGCATAAACCATATTTTTCTGTGCAGTTCCATCCCGAGTCGACGCCGGGCCCGCGCGACACCGAGTTTCTCTTCGACGTGTTCATACAGAATGTCGCTGACTGTGCCAATACCGGCGCGCTGAGCGGGCCTATCACGATGCCTGGGGGAAAGAAAGCAGATAACGACCAACGTGTGCCCCGCGCCAACGTCCAGAAGGTGCTTATCCTCGGCTCTGGTGGTTTATCTATTGGCCAAGCCGGTGAATTCGACTACTCTGGCTCGCAGGCGATCAAGGCGCTGAAAGAGGAAGGTATCTACACGATTTTCGTCAACCCGAACATTGCGACCATTGCGACGTCCAAAGGTCTTGCGGACAAGGTGTACTTTTTGCCCGTCACGCCTGACTTTGTCCGCAAAATCATCAAGTACGAGAAGCCGGATGGAATATACGTCTCGTTCGGTGGGCAGACAGCGCTCACCGTAGGCATTAAACTGAAGGACGAATTCGCGGCGCTCGGTGTGCAGGTTCTTGGCACGCCGATCGAGACCGTGATCACGACGGAGGACCGGCAGATGTTCGCGAACGCGATGGCTGAGATTGGGGAGAAATGCGCGCAGTCTAGCACTGCGACGACTCAGGAGGAGGCCATCGCGGCTGCTACCACCATCGGATTCCCCGTCATTGTCCGCGCGGCTTACGCTCTTGGTGGACTTGGCTCGGGGTTCGCGCAGGATGAAGCGCAATTGCGAGCCCTGTGCAGTAAGGCATTCGCGACGAGCCCCCAGGTGCTCGTCGAGAAGAGCATGAAGGGGTGGAAGGAAATCGAGTACGAGGTCGTGCGTGACTGCCGCGACAACTGCATTACTGTGTGCAATATGGAGGTGCGGTCCATGACTCTTCGCCCGCATCCGTGCTGACGCCTTTTCGTGATTAGAACTTCGACCCATTGGGCATCCACACGGGTGATTCGATAGTGGTGGCACCTTCGCAGACATTGTCCGATGCCGACTACAATATGCTCCGTACGACGGCCATCAACGTTATTCGGCACTTGGGCGTCGTTGGAGAATGCAACATTCAGTATGCGCTCAACCCGACGTCGCAAGAATATTGTATCATTGAGGTGCGCCAAATCATATGATGTAATGGCGGCAGAATGCTGATCATTCCGTCGTAGGTCAATGCCAGATTATCTCGCTCCTCCGCTTTAGCTTCGAAAGCAACGGGCTACCCTCTCGCGTTTATAGCGGCTAAACTCGGGCTGGGCATTCCGCTCAACGAGATCAAAAATTCCGTCACGAAAGTCACCAGCGCCTGCTTCGAGCCCAGCATGGACTACTGCGTCGTAAAGATTCCACGATGGGACCTTAAGAAGTTCAACCGTGTCAGTCGACTTCTCAGTAGCAGCATGAAGAGTGTTGGCGAGGTCATGAGCATTGGACGGACCTTTGAAGAAACCATCCAGAAGGCTATCCGAGCTATAGACGACCAATTCACTGGATTTGCATCTGTACGCCCTTTTTCAGCAATGACTCGTCCTCGGATCGCTGACCATTTTGTCGCAGAATGACTTCGTCGAGGACATTGACGAGGAGCTTGTCAACCCGACCGACAAACGCATCTTCGCCATCTCGACTGCATTCTCTCGGGGATACAGTGTGGACAAGATATGGCAAATGACCAACATCGACAAGTGGTTCTTGACGAAGCTCCAGTACATCTTTAAGATGGAGCAGCATATATCGTAAGATGCGGCCCATTTCATCCTTCAATGCATGCTGAACGAGACGAGCAGAACATGCAATGTGGGGACTATTGGTGCCGATGTTCTACGGCAGGCGAAGCAGCTCGGTTTCTCCGACCGTCAACTTGCTTCTGGCATGGGCTCGACTGAACTTGCAGTGCGCAGGCTGCGTCAGGAGACTGGCATCGCGCCTTTCGTGAAGCAAATCGACACTGTTGCGGCCGAATTCCCCGCCTTCACCAACTACTTGTACACCACGTACAACGCCATCGAACACGACATCACTTTCAACGACAGGGGTGTCATGGTCCTCGGATCAGGTGTCTATCGCATCGGCTCCTCCGTCGAGTTCGACTGGTGCGCGGTTCGCGCTATCAGGACGTTGCGCGAGCAGGGGTTCCAGACCATAATGGTGAACTACAATCCCGAGACCGTCAGCACGGACTACGACGAAGCAGACCGCCTCTATTTCGAAAATATTTCCCTCGAAACCATTCTAGATATCTACGACACGGAGCGTTCGCGTGGAGTCATCTTATCCATGGGAGGTCAGACGCCCAATAATATCGCCCTCCCCCTCCATCGCCAAAATGTCAAGATATATGGCACTTCACCGGAGATGATCGATACGGCGGAGAATCGCTACAAGTTCTCGCGACTGTTGGACGAGATTGGCGTCGACCAGCCATTGTGGAAGGAGCTCACAAGTTTCGAAGAAGCGCAGTCTTTCTGCGAGACCGTGGGCTATCCAGTTCTCGTCCGCCCTTCATATGTTCTTTCGGGTGCCGCCATGAACGTGGTGTCGACCGGAGACGACCTCTCGAATTATCTGACTCAAGCAACGGCTGTTTCGCGCGACCATCCGGTTGTGATCACGAAATACATCGAGCAGGCTAAGGAGATCGAGATGGATGCGGTCGCCAAGGACGGCAAGATGGTCATGCATTACATCTCCGAGCACGTCGAAAACGCCGGAGTCCACTCAGGCGATGCTACCCTGATCCATCCACCTCAGGACCTCGACCCCGCTACTGTCATTCAGATCGAGGAGGCAACTGCGAAGATTGGGAACGCCTTGAACGTGACCGGACCATTCAACATCCAGTTCATCGCGAAGAACAACGAGATCAAGGTCATCGAGTGCAATCTTCGTGCCGCTCGCTCTTTCCCATTCGTTTCGAAGGTCACCGGCATCGACGCCATCGAAATGGCCACGAAGGTCATGCTTGGCCTCCCAATCGAGTCCTATCCTGACCCTGGTCTTCCTCCCGACTATGTTGGCGTGAAAGTGCCCCAGTTCAGCTTTAGCCGACTATCCGGAGCCGACCCAGTGCTTGGCGTGGAAATGGCATCGACAGGAGAGGTTGCGTGTTTCGGAACCGATAAATATGAGGCATATCTGAAAGGCCTCATCGCTACTGGAATCATCCCGCCGAAGAAGAACATTCTGTTCTCTGTCGGCAGCTATCGAGAAAAACTCGAAATTCTGCAGTCCGTCCAAAAGCTCCACGCTGCGGGGTACAATATCTTTGCGACTTCTGGGACCGCTGATTTCTTCACAGAACACAATGTTCCTTGCAAGGTATGTTTATTGCCATCGTCTCAGCACTTCATCTCTAAATCAACGATCTCTTCTAGTACCTCGAAACGCTCCCGGAGGATAGCCGTGACGAGCAAAAGTCCGAATATTCGCTCACACAACATCTAGCTAACAACTTGATCGATATGTACATCAATCTTCCGTCCAAAAACCACTACCGCCGGCCAGCCAGTTATACTAGCAAAGGATACCGCACGCGTCGTATGGCTGTCGACTTCGCTGTACCTTTGATCACTAACGTGAAAAACGCCAAGCTGCTCGCTGAGGCTCTTGTACGCAAGCTTCCTCTAGATGTCTCGGCCGTCGACTCCAAGAGCTCCCATCGTACCCATACATTCCCGGGCCTCATCAACGTTGCCGCTTTCGTCCCCAGCCTCACAGTGGGCGACAGCGACGACTTCGCGAAGACCACCAAAGCTTCTATCAGTGCGGGTTTCACGACCGCCCTATTCCTTCCTTTGGGCGGCGCCGACAAGATCGTCGATCATCTATCACTCGAACACGCACATGCCAACGCGACGGGATCTGCGCACTGCAACTACTCGTTCAGCATCACCGCAACCGATTCAAATGTAGCAACTCTGGACGAGGAGATACAAGCTGATACGAAATCGTTGTTTGTCCCACTGCAAGTTGACTCTGTGGCGACCCAAATCTCCACCATCGCCGCTCATTTCGCAGCCTGGCCCGCCAACAAGCCGATTGTAACTGACGCGAAGGGCTCTGACCTTGCCTCGATTCTGCTACTAGCGAGCCTCAACGGCCGTAGTGTGCATGTCACTGACGTGCGGAACAAAGATGACCTGTTGCTTATTTCCTTGAGTAAGGCCAAGCAGCTCAAGGTTACGTGCGATGTCTCCGTCTTTGCCCTTTTCTTCAACCAGGATCAGTTCCCCCAATCCAAGTCCCTCCCCACGGCGGCGGACCAAAAGACTTTATGGAAGAACTTGGATGTTATCGACGCATTTTCTGTTGGTGCTACGCCTTATCATCTCGCACTGGAGCTCGAAAAGTCACCCACGCCTTGGACGGGCATCGAAGAGACGCTACCCCTCCTGCTTACCGCGGTTACAGACGGGCGTCTGACCCTGGACGACATTCGGATTCGACTACACGATAATCCCATACGCATTTTCGGACTACCCGATCAAGTCAACACGCATGTGGAGGTCGTAGTCGGTCGTCTTGGTCTTTTCGCAAAGCGGAACAGCTGCTGGTCACCCCTAGAGCGCAGTCCGGTCACGGGCGCCATTCACAGAGTCGTAGTCCACGGACACACCGTCTATCTGGATGGGGCTCTTTCGTCTTCTGCCCTAGGCAGGGATATATCGAGCGCAACGATTGCGCATGGCCGAACCGAGCGAGCGGGAAGCGTTTCCTCAGCGGCACCCAGACCCGATCTCACGACTCCTGCTCAAAGGACATCCGATGCGTCGGCACAGGCAAACTTCATGTCCCTGACCTCTGCCGGGGCATCCCAGTCTATCACCACTGGACTCCATGGGTCAATTCCTACGCCTCACGTATTCACCCACCTGCTTCCGCACCCAGCGTTCCATCGCCGACACATCCTATCGGTCAAACAATTTACCCAGCGCGACATGTACGACTTGTTCTCCCTCGCGCATGAGATGCGGCTGCAGGTGGAGCGCAATGGCACCCTGGATATACTCAAAGGAAAAGTCCTCTGCACTCTTTTCTACGAGCCCTCCACCCGAACAAGCTCGTCCTTTGATGCCGCAATGAAACGATGCGGAGGGGAGGTAGTCCAGGTCACTGCGGATAACTCTTCCGTCCTGAAGGGAGAGAGCCTTCCGGACACCATTCGAACGCTAGGGTGCTACGCAGATGCGATCGTCATACGGCACCCCGCCGTCGGCAGCTCGCAGCTCGCTGCAAAATTCTCTCCCGTCCCGATAGTGAACGCGGGTGACGGTGTTGGAGAACACCCCACTCAGGTGCGTACTTGAACATAGTGATACAATAGCATACTCAAATATGATATCCATCTCATTTAGGCCCTCCTGGACATCTACACTATCCGGTCCGAGCTGGGCACAGTGAACGGCCGGACCATCACCCTCCTCGGTGATCTGAAAAATGGGAGGACCGTGCATAGCTTGGTGACACTGCTATGCCTATATTCCGTTCGCCTGAACTTCGTCTCGCCACAATCGCTTGCGATGCCGGCCAGCGTCATCACCGCAGCACGCAAGGCCGGGGTCACCGTGCACCAGTGCGAATCTCTCGACGAGGTCCTGGCTGATACCGACGTGCTGTACGTCACGCGGATACAGAAGGAACGTTTCGAGAGCGAGAGCGAATGGGCGAAGGTGAAAGACGTGTATAGGATTGACCACGCAGTCCTTTCGCGCGCAAAGGAAGAGATGATCGTGATGCATCCTCTGCCGCGAGTTAATGGTATGTATCATCGATCTTCGTCCCTCCGACCTCGCTGATGATTCGCCTTCACAGAAATCGACCCGGAGGTCGACTTCGACTCCCGCCGAGCCGTCTACTTCCGGCAGATGCGATATGGCCTCTTTGTGAGTTGTCTAGGAGCGGTCGTGAGATGTTGCTGATTTTGTCCTCTAGATCCGGATGGCCCTCTTGTGCAGCGTGATGGGATAAACAGCGAAAGTACGACTATTACGAGGGGAAGACAGAATCATATAATATCTTGTACGACAAAAGTGGTTTGCCGCCAAGGCATTTGGGACACAACGGACCGAGCATTTAGTATAGCGGTAGCTCGTGGCATAGTACTATACATTCTACTGGCATTCATGATCAAAGCGAACCGCTCTTACAAGTCTTGGCCCTTGCCATGATGCATAAACTATTCAAAGTTGAGTCCACCACTGGCAGCTTTGGCACCCGTGGCGTTTGTGTGGTATTGCAAGGCAACTAAGAGCCTGTTCGGCTGAAAAGAACCTGGTTCTTTGGCCAGGTTCTTTCCGCCAAATGAGAGAAACTGGTACTCGGCGTACTCGGCGATGTCTGTGACTTTCTGTGACTGATACGTGACTTTTCGACACCCTGGGGTGACTGATTGATTTCCGTGAGAACTTTCGGAACAAACGCGCGTCAGTCGCGCGTCGCGCGTAGTACGGTGCGCGTTAAGTGGTACTTATATTGTCACTCTCTTCAATTTCTTGCTGTTGGAAATCACAGCCCATCCAATGGGGGCTCTGACAGGCAGGCTTACGCGCAAAATTGACAGTGAATGATGAGGACGCGCTCATGCATTGATATTCGCACTGTTGTTTCCGAACTCCGACCCTGCTCGGCAAGTGCTCGGCGACGGAAAGAGTTTTGCTCAAAGTGACCGGCAATTATCGCGCCGGTTAGCCGCTGTCACGCCAGAAAGAACTGGCCCAAAACCTGGCCAGGTTCTTTTCAGCCGAACAGGCTCTAAGTACACTGTTCTCGACTCGACTCGAATCCTACTGAAGTACGAACCAGCCACTTTTTTTGACTCTCTATTCCTTGTCTCTGTAGCTCCAGGTACGACATGGCAGTGCTCGAAACGCCTGCAACCTCGTTGACTGATCGCCGGGTGATAATCTAGTCACCTAAATGATTCAGATAGACCCAATGGGGATCAAATAGTGACAGTGTGCCATTACATACTCCTTCGATTCTTCATTATGGGCGCTTACTGCCCTGGACAAGCCTGTACAACAGGGTATGTGATCCTTGGCGCGTAGGACTTAGATATCCCGCGCACCGATTTTCACTGGGCTTGGCGCGTTCCTCAGCGTAGCCCTCACACGCGTAAAAGGACACGCTTTCCCCCTGGTAAATTTGCAACACAGCAGCCCCCTCCGCTACTTCACGACGTCACCCACGGTTGAAAACTACTTTGGTCTGACCGTCGATGCCGGGACGCGCAGGGCGTAGAGAGGACATCTCTTTGAGCAAAGTGCAGGGAAACCGCGCCTCCGTCCTCAGCTTGAGGCGAACGTCGACATGGACGTCCCAATCGAACGGCGGAGGTCTTTTTCGACCTACGGTCCTGAAGAAACGCGTAGGGTTAACCGTGGTAGTGGCCTTATTATCACTTATAGCTGTGATCCTGGTTTTGGGGCTCGCACTGGAAAGAAAAACGTTTGGTGAGCCACCCGACTCTTCTAAATCGTAACTCGGTCACCTAAACATTGTGGATGGTGTTATTTAGGTCGCATTAATACGTGAGTGCTCGTGTTCTATCGTGAGCATATGTTCGTTGACCACTTCATGTATAGGGCCAACCGGTATCAACATTATTTATGGACAATACCTCCAGTCATAGTCACGGTAGCCATCGCTGCCATTGTATCGTCGATGGATTACTCTTTGAAGCGGTTACAGCCCTTCGTGAACCTTATTAAAGGTGACGCGTCGGCGGACCACAGTCTTTTGCTGGATTATGTCAGTGCCCCGCGGTATCTCGTGTGGTCATACGCGTTGAAGAACAAGCATTGGGTAGTCACCTGCAGGTAAGCCCTGGATTGGAGTCATCTCTGTTAACCTCAGTATTTACTTACCAATATGCAGCACGCTAGCGACGCTTTTTTGTGCACTGCTTTCGCCTTTGGCATCGTCTCTTTTTGTTGCAGGTGCTGACTTCGACCACGTAAACATTCCTGTGACTGTAACACAGGAAATCGGCCAACCTGGTGAGCTCCTCAGCGTGCTAGAAGTATTTCTATAAAACCTGAGCATTAACTGTAGATAGCTGGGATGCCTTACTTCCTGCTTACAGTGCCACCAACACACTGGCTTCTATCTTCTCCACGAATTCGAGGATGCCATCGTGGACGACCGCAAATGGTTACGTGATCCCAAAATTCTCTGCGGGTGCATTCGACATAGCAAACTCGACTATAACAGGTGTTATGCCGAGTATTCGGGTCAACGCTAACTGCGAGCCTACGACCATTACATATCAGAACATGTCGTCAACTAGTACCTACTTTCGGTGGCTGGTGAGCATTAAAGGCAACAAGACTGGTATCGACTACGGCTCTCAGCAATTACCGTGGGTGGCTATGATCGCACGTGTCTTTTGTTTAATCTGATTGCTTTTTCCCCGCCACAGAGCCATCGGTTCGACGCAATTGTAAGTGAGATCGCATTGCATACGATAGCGTAGCCCGTTCTAACATGACATTTCACAGTAATGCAACTGTGTACAACTACAACAACCAAACGAATCCCGAGCTGCAAACACTGCTGTACTGGATGTTCACGCCACAGCCAGGTAATGCAGCCGATATGTATACTGTGGGCCACCCGGACTATTTTCTGGTGAGCAAAAACGGAAGCTATGGCTATGGTCGATGTTCATTATGGCTCCTTGAAGATGGCGTGCAACCCAACGGTACAATCTCTAGACGTGCAAGCAACGATTGTAGCGGACACCATGGCCGTGGCTGCAGTACGAAATTCGACACCGTCCAATCCCCAGAATCTTAGCTTCCTGAATGGCACGGCCGCCTTCAACGGGTTCTATTTCGACACCTCACTTTATGGGCCTATAGTGGAACAACGCCGACAGGCAGTTATGTTTGCTCTCGTATCAGTGATGTACGAGGCAAGTGTAACCACGGTTCAGCTCCACGTGAAGTAACTAATGATTATTGTGCACAGTCGGCCCTCAATTATCCCGGTGGCCTCTCTGCCGCGTATGCAGGTCATGGGCTCTACAATCTAAGTACGTCGTTGCAATGCTTTCCCGTTACCACTCAGAATCGCTGAGGGCCTCCTCCACAGCAAGCTCTATCTACCAGGACGTAAGCCCGCCTTCATTCATATCCAGTGGCAATACACTGACGTCCTGATTCAGTACATGACGCTCTTCGCGCTGCAGAACTACCTGCGCCCCGCGTCAAACAACGAGACAAAGGTCACAGTACACGTGGACAAGCCAATCGACATCCTCACCATCTCGATACTATCCGCACTGGCACTCTCGGTGTGCCTCTTCATCGTCGCGGTCTTGCTGCTCGCTGCGCTTATTGGGCACTGGCGGGCCGCACACCTCGTTCCCCTGCGCGCGGACCCCGGCTCGCTCGCGGGGAGCGGCCTCATGCTCGGAGGCGACGTCGCAGCTGTTTTGGACAACGACCAGGCGTCGCTCAAGGAGATCAAGGCCGAGCTGCGTGCACATCGGTGGACGCTTGCTAACGGCAGGATATGTGCGGTAAGGGGGCTTGGGGCGGCGTCGAGGGAGAGCATAGCTGAGGACCAGTTTGAGGATCAGATATTGCTTTATCCTGATGTGCATCGACATTCTTCGGCCGCCTGGCGCAAGGGACGATACCACGATCCATTCACTCCTTGACGATTTAACGATTTCAACGTGTTTTTTTGGAGGTATATATTTATAATTGGTTACCGGTTACCACTTAGCTAGTATGTTTTCTATGGACTGGCTTCCGGAGCGTCTCATTAAGATCGGTATTACAAGTAAGGCCTAGTAAGGTCTAGTATACATACACAGTCACATTTCGTCAATGATTATGGTCATCAGTACACAGAGCCTACACCAATTCCACCTCCTCCCGTGCGATGAGATGTTCTGCGGTTGCGTACGGCAGAAGCGATATGTGGCCCTTCTCCATGTCCAGTGTGCCTCCACTGTGGCCATCCAAACCCGTCAGAGATGTCTTATCCAAAGCAAAAAGGGTACTCACTCGGGTAATCGTATCCGTGAGCACTTCTGCCGGGCATGCACGAAGACAGCCCTCGATTTATCCGGCTCGGTAACTGCAAGTGTATCAGCACCGTTAATACTCTTCGCCCACACGTCCCTGGACTCACTCATCGGTGGCACGAATGGCACCTCGTCGTCCAGTGTCATCTGGTCGGCAGGAAGGCTTTGTAGCACAGAATAGTAGAAATGGTTATCTGTGAGAGTGGCATGCCTGTGTCCATCGAGCACGTTAGCACGCCTGTACTGCGAAAACGGTACCTCTTACCTTCTGGCATGATCCAGCTCCGGCCCCGTCAACCGGCTTTGAACGTCTACGTTCGTAGTAATGTATCGCGCGTACTTTTCCACCTATCACAAAAAGCGTTCAATACCCAAAGTCACATCGCGACAAAGACGCGCCTACTAACCTTGAACAGCCTAGTGCGCACATACGACCGCACGATGAACTTGACGCGTTCCACCTCCGTCTGTGCGAGCATGATCCTGAAATGCTCCTCCTGCGATGCGCTCGGGTCCGCGCGCAGCAGCTGCACCGTGTCTGACTACGCGCCTCGCTCAGTTATGGCGTTCCCGACCATCCAACCGCACAAAACGCGTACCTGGCGCCGTATGTGGTCGAGCAGTCGCGACAGGAGGTCCTCCTGTGCGGGCAGGATGTCCGGCGCGTGTCGTTCGTTCATCCAGTGCCGGATGAGGCGCTGGAGCGGGGTCTCGTCGTCGCGAGGCGCGGCCCCGCGCATGGGGTCGTCGTCGTCGTCGTCGCCGTGAAGGAGCCGTTCGATGAACGGGCTAGCCGCCCTCTCTCCTTCGGGATGGTAATCCCAGTCCATGTCGGCGTTGAATTCGTAGGTACAAGGAGAACACAAGTAAGTACTATAGACGGCACTGCGGCAAGTCGCGCGGAAAGTCAAGTGCAGAATCGATGTTCGCGAGTCTTCGCGTCGCGGCTACAATTGAAAGTGACGCGTCTCTGATTTTCTTACGATTGCGCCGCTGTGGGCACCGTCTTGTAAAGTGATATTCACAACGTCGAGACGATGAAATCGCCATTTCATTCCGTTAACCACATGAGAGACAATAGGAAGATCGTAAGAGACAAAGAAGGTGGTGCAGACTAGGGTAAACTTGAATGGGGTAACAGAGCATCGAGATGAAGAATGATGGACGCCAAAGAAATAAAATGGAATACCTAAGTTTTGAGGAGCGGGTTATACGGCAGCGAAAGAAATACGCGGATATGGGACAATCTACTCCTCAGCGACCTCAGCCTCCTCCTCGTACTCGCCCTCCTCCTCGACGCTGAAGAAAATGGGCTCAGTATCACAGCGTGCACAAACGACGTAAAAGAAACATACGTTGCATCCTGGTACTGCTGGTACTCGGCGACGAGATCCTGCATGTTGGACTCGGCCTCCGTGAACTACAACGGATCGTCAGTCAAGGCTACAGCGAAACGTAAACAACATCAGTGCTTACCTCCATCTCGTCCATACCCTCCTGGGTGTACCAATGCAAGAAAGCCTTCCGCTTGAACATGGCAGTGAACTGATCCGACACACGCTTGAAGAGCTCCTGGATGGCCGTAGAGTTACCAAGGAAAGTGACAGCCATCTTGAGGCCCCGGGGCGCAATGTCACACTGTGCGGTGAGCACGTTGTTGGGGATCCACTCGACGAAGTATGCTGAGTTCTTGTTCTGGACGTTCTGCATCTGTTCCTCGACCTCCTTCATCGAGACCTTGCCACGGAAGACGGCGGCGACGGTGAGGTAACGTCCGTGCCTAGGGTCAGAGGCGGCCATCATGTTCTTGGCATCGAACATCTGCTGGGTGAGCTCGGGGACGGTGACGGCGCGGTATTGCTGGCTGCCGCGAGCGGTCAATGGCGCGAAACCGGTCATGAAGAAGTGGAGACGAGGGAACGGAACTATGAAAGCATATCAGTATGTAGCATTGGAAATATTTCGAGAGGGACTTACCCATGTTGACGGCCAACTTCCGGAGATCGGAGTTGAGCTGACCAGGGAACCGCAAGCAAGTGGTAATACCCGACATGACGATGGAGACGAGGTGGTTCAGGTCACCGTAAGTGGGGGTCGAGAGCTTGAGAGTCCGGAAGCAGATGTCGTAAAGGGCCTCATTGTCAATGCAGAACGTCTCGTCCGAGTTCTCGACAAGTTGGTGGACGGAGAGTGTCGCGTTGTAGGGCTAGCAGTGCATATTGAGTCCAACATCTTTCAAAAACAGTTGACTGAAAGACAAACCTCAACGACGGTGTCCGACACCTTGGGCGAGGGCACGACGGAATACGTGCACATCATCCGGTCGGGGTACTCCTCACGGATCTTGGAGATGAGGAGGGTACCCATGCCAGCACCAGTTCCACCACCGAGCGAGTGGGTGATTTGGAAACCTGCCTCATGTGAGACAAAGGCGATCTAGGCGGATGTATGAAGCATACCTTGGAGTGCATCGGTTCCCTCGGCCTCCTTCCGTACGACATCAAGGACGGAGTCGACGAGCTCAGCTCCCTCCGTGTAATCTACGAAATATTTGACTGAATATGAGATAATTTACTGTGATGAAACCTGTTACTTACGTCCTTTCGCCCAGTTGTTTCCCGCGCCGCTCTGACCGAACACAAAGTTGTCGGGGCGGAAAAGGCCACCGAGAGGACCCGAGCGAACGGAGTCCATGGTACCAGGCTCCAAATCGATCAGGACCGCGCGAGGAACGTACTTGTTGGCACCAATCTCGTTGTAGTAGACCGAGATACGCTCCAGCTGGAGGTCGTTGTTTCCTTTGTACTGACCATCGCGCTCGATGCCGTGCTCATCTGAAACAACCTCCCAGAATTTGGCACCTAAACACGTCGAATCGACGCGTGAGTACGAAGAATTTGATTTTGGAGAGCGTGATGATGCGCACCGATTTGGTTACCGCACTACAAAGCGAGCAAAAGACATCGATATCAGTAGTGGCGACGCCAGCACAGTACGGTAGACATACCTGGCCGGTCTGGAGGTGGACGATTTCACGCATGCTGAAAGACAAACACCAGAATCAGCAACTGCGCTTCCTGTTGAAAAAGTGGTTCGACGGGATCAACAACGCGACAGAGCCGCGCTTTGCGATGAGCCTTTCGCGCCAGCGCCATCGAAGAGCACTCTACAGCACTTCCAGGTAGAATAAATAGACGTACGTGGGGTAAAGTAAGGTATTGAGTGGGGACTGGGGTCGTAAGGAGGAGAACCGGAAGCGGTGGTGGACAAGAAATCGAGCGGGGCGCGGGCTGAGGGCAAACCTTTCTGCTTATCTAATTCAAGCGCCGACAATATTTCAGCCACCTCGTCCTCGACTTTGATGCATGAGGAGGACACGCCGCAATCGACACTCGTTCTCAACGACAAACGGTGACTCGTTTCCAGCGCAAGCGAGCATTGTCACAAACATGCAGCCATATTTCAGCTCAATAACGTGTGATTTTTGAGTGTGTTTTGCGCGTTTCCATACGTTTCTTGGTAATATTTTGACGCTAATATTGCAGAATACTCCTGCTCCGAATTTAGGTCCAGAGAAATTTGAATGCGTTAGATGCATATTATCCCTGCAGGTCTTGCGCTGACACGCAATTCGAATTCCAGCACTACGTGAGTGGGGACACTACTGCCTTGTCAACGTTGACGCGTTATATTTAACTAATTAACTTCCTGAATTAGGTGACTTACGGCACTCGTCCTGCCAATATCCTCGTGGGCAGTCGAAGTTACACCACCCGCCGGTCGTGCATCATGAGTACGTACAAGAGCCATTTCAAGCTTCAAGGCTTTTGACTTGGTGCTCTTCGGCAATTGTGCCATCCGACCTCGGCCAGGGTATTTTGCTAGGCAAGTAAAGTATCTAATTGCGTGTCTGCGCTTACGCTGTCGTGTTGTCTTTCCAAGTCCCTTATGAATTGCAGTTCCTGTACGCGTAAACCTGAGCGACTTGGATTGTCGCAAAACACCCCAAATCATACAAACATGCTGCAAGAGAACTGGAACCAAAGAAATACACCACGCATGCTTCACTGCCTCAAAGTACCAATGCTATCGTGCTCAGACGTCTTCGCTTAGAGCGCAAGGTTGATGGGGGTACAGCCTATGTTAATGAGGCCGCTCTGTTGTTGAAGTATGAGCGTCCGGGATATACGCCATGGAGCATATAAGCTTACGAAATTGTTGTTCTCGCAGCACACTGGCTGTTGGACACAGTTGGCTCCTCCGCCGATCACACTGATCGGGGAACATCCTAGCCCAACGAGCACGTCTTTGGTGACGATTCCAAGCAGTACGAGAAGAGCACTGGCATCCTTGCTCTTGGACTAAACGGCAATGTGAGTACAGCGTCTGCTTTTGGACCAAAGGTGCTTACACTCTCAACGGTCTTGCAGCACTGGAGGCCTCCCGTGTTGCACTGACTAGCTGGGGTGGTGACCGTGCTTACGGGCGCCGTCTGCGACGTACGTGGGTGAGTATGTGCACAAAAAATGATGCTTGAATGGGAGCTTACAGCGGTAACGGTCACAGTAACCGGGGGAGCCTTGCTCGGACTGGGGCTCGGGCTCGGGGCACCCCAAGGAGCGGGACTGGCGGTGGCCAAAGCCGAGAAGATGAACGCTCCGAGAGCGATGGTCGAGATGCGAGAGAACATATTTGTGCAGGTACGGTATCTGGTGAGGAGAGATTGCAATGTGTAAACTGGTCAACTGGGTTGATTGTTATGAGCTGCAGGAAATCAATACGCTGTAATTTCGAAAGCCTTTATACCACTGGAGACGAGCGGAATCGATGACGCACAGACTCGTCGCGTATCCTCTCGAGACGATCCCCCACTCGGAGCGAACTTCGTGCAGCAATCTATCAAAGGCGTGTGCAGAGGCACCTGGCCATAAAATCGGAAGGAGCACGGCACTACTATGCTGCTTCTGCTGAATCCAGTGAAATGGCGTCTGACCGACTCTGACGGAAAGGTCAGTATCACGGATACAAACCGATCTACGACTTTTTATTGATCATGGGGATATATGTTCAGGTCATAATGCTGAGCCGGTCCACAGCCCCGAGCGTGGAGGGAGGTCATGGACCCGCCACCACGAGGGCGCACTGCAATTTGGGCACGTCCAGGTACCGAAGAACTTGTACACTGCCTTCCAAATATGGCTATTTTGACTTCGCTCTTCTCAATCAAGTTCAATTTGATTTTCACTTTGTCTTGTGGTCCTCTGCATTTTACCGGTGATAGTGACCCGCCGGCTTTGGTCACGATGAGGGGCCATGCTGATTATCTGGTGTCGCACCCGAGTCGTACTCCCGGTGAATGTCTGTGAACACTTAAGGTATCTGGTGACTTACTTGCGTCAGTTACTTACTCTAGACTTCAGTGAAGCATGTGCAAGACTCCGAGCAGCAAGAGTCGAATGATCGTTCGTCATCAAAGTTCTATTTTTGCCTGGCAGTGCATTTCGCGTTACGCTCTTTGCCTTTCGAGTTAATCGCTGTCCGTTCTATTTAAATCGGTGACATCGTCTCAGATCCTTGCAGACTACAGCTGACTGCAGACGATCTTTTGATCGTCGACTTCCATTGCGAAAGCACATGGGCCGAAATTCAGACTTTGCGATTTTCTGGTTGCGGTACAAGGACACAAATGAACGAACGTGGGGCCTTGCAGGTATTGTCGAACGGGATATCAGAGGAACATAAGGACACCAGTGATACCGAATATCTGTCCTCGGATAAAAGAATAATTAGGGAGAAAGCCTGGGAGAGAAAGGGTCGTTGTCCGGAATCTTATGGAATCCCCCCGCCTCTGGATTAGCGGAGTACAATGATGACTGATCATCCATTACGCCCCCTCGCGCTCTTGGGTCCGCTACCCCAAGGCCTCCCACAGCGCAAATCTTGCCATTCGCAATCGTCCAGCGCTGCCCCCGAAGCCGCGTCTTTATCTCCTTAAGCGATGCGTGTGGGTCGTCCAGCAGCGTCGCTACGTCTCCGCCGAGGAGAAGGCCGCTGCCCATGAGCGATCCGGGGTCGGTGCGCAGGGGGATGAGGTGCGCGGCGCGCCAGTGACCGACAAGGGCTGCAAGCAGCAGCGCGGCGATGAGGAAGAGACATAGTGAGATCGCCAATGCGGAGGACGTGGTGAAAGTGAGGACGGTGATTCGTTTATTCACCATCATTGTTACTTTTGTCTGATTATTCGACGCGGGTCGAAGATAGTTTTGAAAAGCAAAGAGTGTGAGGTACTGTGACGCGAGGGAATAAATCAGTGTCCCGTACTGCTTCGTGATACAAAAGTGCCTCACGTCTTCGTAAATGGTACTTGCTATGAGATGAAAGACAGCAGTGAGCTATTTGTTTTGATGAGTATAAGAGCTGCCGGGGACTCACTTAAATTATAAAGTCCTTGACTGGAATATGCCGCAGAAAGGCCGCCGTCAAATTTGAGCGCCGACTACAATACAACAAGTACCTTTTTAGTGAATCACAGCACATTGGGAACACCGAAGTATGGCTTACTTGGTACATGACAGACACGAGAGCAAACATCAACGCTTCCCGCCGCTGCTCTACGATGGGCCCGTACGACGACGGGGCGAAATAGAAGCCATTGTGCGACGTCGGCCCGTGCAGAAAACTGAGATTTTGTGCGTGCGACGTAGACCCTATAGAAACAGCCATCGTATTTGCAACGATGTATGTTTCGGCCTGCACTATTTGCGCGGTGGGATTGCAAGCCATCTTAAGTGGACGTCAGGGTGCGAATAGTACTGATCAAGTGCACAGGTGACTCACAAGAAAGAAATTCGGAGGCCCGACTGCGGTAGCATTTGTCGTTGAAGTGTTCTTCTGCGGCGTGAACATGTAGTATATGAAAGTCTGCAACGCAGGGTCTGTTTGTCCGTTGTAAGAGCCCACGGTAGCGTTGCTGATAACAGGTTAGCCGATATTATCACCCAGTAGATGCGACACCTACAATTGTGTGGTGCCAACAGAGCTGTTACAACAGAAAGATATTACAGATGGCGCGTATAATGGGAACCAAAAGCACGTACGGAAGTGCATAGGAGCCGTAATTAGTCCCCGTTTGATTGCCCTTGACATGGGCTGTCCAAGGGTTGCCAGTATTCGATGCCGATGTATTCTTGTACGTGACGGTGGTAGCTTCGCAGTTAGCGCTAATCCGAATGCACGGCATGGTGCCCCACATGGACGCATTTACTACATCAGCTCCGCCAACGTCAATTTGCGGGACCACGTAGCCACTCGTAGTGTACGAAGGCATCTTTCGATTGGTGGAAAAGAGAGAAGAAAGCGTACTAGTGGCGGTGTACGCCGGGAGTAGATCGTCCCAGCCATCTGTGAGAGTATCAGCGTGTACAGCACCTTCAACAGGAATAGAAGTCGCACCAGGCTGTCCCACCTCCTGCGCTAACGTGACAGGTACGGGCGAATTGACGTAGGTCGCGTGGACGGTAAAAAGGGATGATGCCAAAGGAGAAACCACCGTAGAGAGAAGTGTTGCTAGTGTGCTGCGTCCCGATGAGCAAATCATGCGATACCGATTCCGTGTTACACTGACGCACCTGCATGCTACCACCCAATGCCGATTTCTCAACGCGTATGTCCACACGATATACCGCGGAATGCTGATATAGTCTAGAAGGAGCGTACGGTCTGCAGACGCATCGCCCCCAATTAAGTCCATGAAGGGTTGCAGCCGCTTCAGGGAGTAATCTATGGAGGATAGGATGGCTGCTAGTCCAACAGTGGCTGCGACTGGCGGTATGGACCATATATAGTGCTGATACTTGTTAGACCTGGGGAAAGCGGTGATCAGTGTGGACATCGCGAATTGGACAGGGCACATACGTGTTGACTTCACCTAGCATGATTGTCAGTAAGCGTTTATTCACGGAATAGTGCGTGTTTACTTACCAAAACCTCGATCCGGCAGGAAGTATAACAGCAGTATTGCAATCCCAAGGACTACCAAGGAGGCCACGACGGCCAAACCGACCGGTTTCGTGAGGTTCCATGGTCGAAACAGTCCTCCGCCCTTTGCATGATTTGACTGAGTGAGCAAACTGGATGTCGATCCATTGCTTGCAACTGGGAATTCTTTTAGATAGATATTGTCGGCGTGATGCCCTCCGTTACGAGGAGAATGATTCCTCGGGCTCATAAAGCGGAAGAAGGCACTACGCATTGTCCGAAAAGTCGTGCAGGGTAAAAAGAGTGGAACGTGACTGGGCGTTCAAGGTGATGGCTAGACGTGGATAAGTGGTTCAAACAGAGAGAAAAGACTATAAAATTGCTGTGTAGAAAACATCGCTGGAAGCTTGATGGTTCGAGTTAAACGACGCGCTTTCGTGTAACAGAAACTTACCAAATAGAAGTCGCGACACATCCTTCGCCGTTCTACCAGTTGGAGGCCGATACACGTGTTGGACGGAGAGAAAACACCGAGTCTACGAGAATGGATGCCATGCCATGCCCATGCTAGTCAGACATTTCACAAAACGGCGCCCGGACGCCGCTCCCGAATTTCGAACGCTCCGCGACGGCAACTTGTATGTCCAGAAGGCGCCGCGTGTCCTTGCACTTGCAGCAGCGCTCGGCCATATCTCATATCCAGCGTCGACAAGGAGAGGGATCATGGATCACAAAGAAAGACTCGTGCAAATGTAATGGTGCAAACTGAAGATTTCGAGGAAACGTGGCAAATTGAAGGCCAAATCGAGACATTGCGTTGTTTGGCTGCACAGATGATGCCAAACAAGATTGGCAGTAAGTAAGAAAGGCATCTCTCGATAACTTGAAGTTGGACCATCACTTGACACTGGCGCCTCAGCGGCAGCCCTCGTGATCCTCACTGGGTCGCGGAACCGAGCCGCCATGGTACAAAAACATGCAGGTACACACTCCGAAGCTCTCTACGATCCTCGCACATACTCATCGCGTGACGCAGACAGCGGACACACCGTCCCGTGAGCCCGCCAGAATATAACCCATGCATCCTCGGCATTTCCTCGGGCACCGCTCGGAATGATGCTCTCATTCATACCGCTGTTTCTGCTGGAACTATGTGCTCTGGCTGAAGGCATCCGTGTCATTAGGAAGACGACGCTCGGCGCGGATCCGCAGACCGTGAACAGGTTGAATGGCGAATCGTTCCAGCAGGACCCGATCACAACCCTGAACGGTACGTCGCGCGTAATCACTGCATATGCAAACGCTGATTGCGCACAGGCTACCAGTACGCCGTTTTATGGGCGTCTGACTCCGCGAACGCGTCCGTGCGGCACGCGTCTGTTGCACGCCGCGCGCTGAGTGCCTCGTCGGACTGGGAGACATTCAGGCTCACGGACTACAACCAGACGGACGACGATGGGCACAACGTGCAAGCATGGTTATCTACATGTCTCCTCACTTGGGATCCTGATTGCGTCGACTTCTGCAGCATCACGATGGGCGTTTCGCGCGGGGATGGCACCATCCATCTCGCGTTTGATCAGCACGACAACAATCTGAACTACCGTGTGTCCAGAGCGGGTGTTGCATCTAATCCAGCAAACACGCCCTGGACATCCGACATCTTTGCACCTGCAGGGACACTTGTGAGGCTTGCTCTCATCTTGTGAAATGGTACATGAATGTTCACCCCTCATACGCGTATAGGACCATCTCCCGGGGCTCGAAACGCTAAACAAATCGACGTATTTCAGCAACGTCACGTATCCGCGCTTCCTTTCCGTGCCGCCGCGAAATGCCAGCGACGAAGCAGACCTGTTCCTTGAGCTGCGCGTGGGGCGTTCTGGTCTCGGCGACGACTGGATCTACCTCTACACGCCCCAGACGGGCGCGTGGTCGCAGGTAGGGCGTTATCTGGAGGTATGCACACAATAGCTGGCGAATACTAGATACTGACGGAAGAATCAGGGTGTAAACAGTGCGTTGACGCAGCTGCAGTGTATGCGCAAGCTCACCGAGGTGCAATCAGATAATGCCTATATCAATGGCCTCGACTTTGACGCGCAGGGGGTGCTGCATGTCACCTGGTGTGGATATATGCACTTCTGGCGAATGCGTGTGCGGGGGGGACTGACAAAGAGTTCGCAGGACGTATCGTGATTATGTGAACGACGTAGGGCAGAACGTGGCGGTCGAGGCCGGGCCTAATGGCCCTGAGAATGTACGTCCTTAAATGACTCCTTCGCTGCACTACTCGTGTTGATTGACGCCCCGGTTTCCTCAAAGAATCACGATATGAACTATGCGCATAGCTCGGACTTGGGGAGGACGTGGCGTAATAACTGGGGCCAGCGCATTGCATCGCTCGATCCTGCACCTACGAACGTCTCCGCACAGATGCCCGCAAATGCTATCGATATATCCGATGCCGACGGGGGGATACCGCGCACGATCGTGCCCGCCTCAGCGGGGATCACGATGTTCGGGATCCCAAAGTACGGGTAAGCTGTTCTGTGGGCAGCAGTGCTTGTTCTCGGCTGCTTAGCACATGCGCTTCGTCATCTATCTAGGGGAATTTTGAACCAGGAGGCACAGACCGTCGATGATGAGGGACGCGTTCATGTACTGAACCGAGAGAACACGACTGGCACGGAACGCTGGTAGAAGAGTACTCACTATAATCTGATCGCACGTTCGCTCACATGAGACTGTAGGTACCACTACTGGCGGAGCACGAGCGCGCACTGGACGCGCACGGCGCTCCCACTGACCCTGGACCCCCCAAGCGTCAACAACATCACGCAGACGCCGACAGTCATCGGCAAACGCGGGAAGCTCGTCGCTCTCCCTGCATCTGCCACACAGACCGACACTTCGACACCCGCAACCCTTCTCGCCCTGCTCCCCTCCAATGCGCTGCTCGGCCCCTCTTCTGACGCATTCACCAACGTCTCCACCGCGCTGAGCATTCTCGCCTCCACTGCTGCAGGCCATTTCCGCGACTGGCACGTCGTGTGGGAGGTACCGCGAGGCTGTGGGGCAGAGCCCCTGTTTGACCGGACACGGTTGCAGGCGGATGGGGTGCTGAGCGTGTACCTTGTGAATGAAGGAGAGGTACAAGTGTGGGACCTTGATGTCAGCGGGGTATAATTGTGTGTCTTTCAAGTGTTCTCGTTTAGTCTTGACTCGCTGACCTTTGATGTTTGACTCGACAAGGGTGAGGAAGCGCCAAAGAACACGATTCAGTACATGATGCTGTAACGGCAAACCTGAAGTTGCCTACACGCTGCACGGCGTCTTCAGCATCTCGAACGCCGTTGTTTTCTTGTTCTCTGCGACCATGTTTCAGCGCTCTTCTCGAAGCTTCTGTTGTCCTCTTCGCCACATGTAGTGCGTTGTAAACGCCCACCACTTTGCGTCGTTTCTGGCACACGTATTCAACGTGTACTCGAAAGAATACAAGAGGTTGTCGCTGGATTGTCCCTATGGCTGATCCTTATAGCCAGCTGGCCACTCAACGTCTTACAATCTCCTCCACAACCCGAATCAGTCTAGCGCTGCACTCAGTCTCGATAAGCTACATCTCCTGTCACTAGTTATTAATGGGGTACGTCCTCCAAATCCTCGCTTGTGACTGTACTTCATAATACATATACTGACCGTGCAGTACCAGCTCCATCATCTCGTGCATCGGTCGTGGAATTCTCTGTGGGACTGCCACCGTAATAATGACCCTCTTCTATGGTAAGGGCATTTGATACCTCACCTACGCCGTGCGATCTGGTTGCCTAATATTTGCGCTCGTCCACAGGTATCAAGGGTATCTTCTGCTGCCTCTTCTACATACTGACATGCGGAGGGGACCTTGACGCGCTAGCGTATGAATAGCGCTAGTCTGGTGCTCTTTCTTCGCTTCCCACTACGTACCGTGTCTACCGTGCCCTATGTTTGCGAACCCTATGCTTATGCTTCTTCACTTGCACTACTGGAGCGGGACCACATATGCACCTATGAACTATCCCGGACATGGCATATATTTACTCTTGAGGACATCGATATTTTCTTTCTACCAACTTGGTACTGCTTGGGCTTCAGCCACGTCGCGTGAAATTGTGGCGCACATGTTTACGAGAGCTGTGTCACGCCACCCTCATTAGGCGCGAATGTGGCGGCTCCAACTTGAAAGCGGCTCTGTCAGACGCCCAAACATTTGAACGTTGGCCGCTGCATGCTGCCATCCAGTTGCCATCCTCGCTCCTTTAAAAGCCTCGAGGTAGGAGGAATCAAACCGCAGTTACAGCCAAGCACGACGGACAACTCGAATACGGTACTCGCGTACTTCACGATGGCTACGAATTCGCCTGCTATGGTAGTTCCATAAACTATCTAGGCACTGTTGAGTCCGGACGCAAGGCTCCTTCCACTTCGGACGATGGCTTTGGGAGGATCTCTTGGATAGAAGGCAACTGCGCAGCAAGACGTGAGGCAAGGGGGAATGCGCAGTTGTATTCTATGGGCGTAGATAAAATCAACCCAGGTCACCGTGGTCATGGGCAGGAGTCCTCCTACCAGGCAATCAGTCTCGCATACGAGTGCAATCGGTGAGTCGAAAACTACCTGTACACTAACTATTGTAATCCCAATGCTTATCCTTTTGTCACGATCATAGACGATGAAACGCGGCTTTTTGAAGAACGGAACTCGGTCACAGAAACAGTTTGGCGACAAGCCACCCTCACCAGTGCGTGCACCGCAGAGTACGCCCAGCAGCCAATCTGCTGCAATCATGAATACTACTTGCGTGTATTCCACCAGTCCGTGCATTGTCCGAGCCGACATTCGGCTTCCCGAATCGTCGCACTTCCTATACCTTCCCGCCGGGCGCCCAGCAGACATGGTCTTCGTGGATACACTTGCGAGCGTGAAGAAAATTGCAAAGTGGCCGGTCTGGTCGCAGCCGCCCCCCGTTATGCCGAGCCCACGCCCTTTTCGTGTGGAGCTCGCACCTGGGAAAGGCGTCGGCATGTTTGCGAACAGGCTGATCAAGGCTGGCGAGCTCATCATGATGGAGAGGCCAGTGTATGCATCGAGACGGCGTCGATATTGCGCTCCCGACCAGAACGAGGCCAATGGCATCTTCCATCGCGCCGCGATCTCTGGGCTCTCCGGTAGTTCTCGACAGGCGCTCATGGCCCTGAAGAATTCGTACGGCAGCGATTACGACGTGGTCTTCGGGATCCTGACCACCAATTTCCTCCCCATCGACATTACCGAGGAGCCGGACCCCGATAACGACTTCTTGGGGTGCTTCCCGACGTTGTCTCGCGCAAACCACGATTGTTGCCCCTCCGCGAACTACTTTTTCTCGTTCGCGCCATACTGTGGCCAGTTTTGGGCTGTGCGGGATATACCCAAGGACGCAGAAATCACCATATCGTACGCCAGTCTTGTAGCGAGCCGCGCAGAACGCCAGAAGCGCCTGTTGGACATACACAAATTCACCTGTACCTGCAACACGTGCACCCTCCCTGCGCAGGCTGTTCAACGCTCTGACGCACGACGCGAAGAAATAGCGGAGATTAGTGCTAGGTCCGCTACCAGCGCAGCATCCACGGGCATGTCCAAGAAGCGTGTGCTCAATGCCATGAAATATGTCGAAGAAGAGGGCTTGGTGGCGGCTTCGGTGCAGATGCAGATGTACGCGGCCTCGTTTTTTATGCACCAGCTTGACTTTGCGGAAGGCGTGCGGTGGATGAAGAAGGCTAAGAAGTCAATGCTGACTGTGGAAGGAGAGGACTCGTACGGTTTGAAGGCTTTTAAAGGGTTGGATCCCGTGCTTTCCTAGAGAGGTTAGGTTCAGCGCGGTACGTCGATATATTTCAGACGAACGACTCGCTCATGTGTTAGCAGATAGGAACATGATTAACATTGGGATAGTTGTTTTCTTTTGTCCTTCGAATTGTACCCACGACGGCAGTCATGAATACACAACTCGTGCAGATCACAGTCGCCGTCCCTTCTGTGGGACAGTTACCGCGCGGTTATGCTTGCACCCCCCACGTTTGCCGCCCGGCCTTGTCTCTCCACCCGTTATACTCACTGTCTTGCCTAGCCTTTTCGTTAAACTCGACATACGGCGCCACAAGATTCCGAGACCCCTCGAACGCCGCAGCCTACCTTTGTCATTACGCCCTTATGAAGACGCCTCAGAATACAGGAAAGCCGTTCCGAGCACTGAGCCCGACACTTATGAGCCCCCAAGGCGGTTATTCCTCCTCCATCCTCTGCGCACCAAAACCGCTTATACTCCAGTCCCAAAAACTAAACTCTTCGACCCTCCCACCACACGCATCAATCATGGGGTACGTCGAAGTCGAGTTCAGTGCTGCGTACGACGAGGCTCACCTAGAGGGTGAATGCTCTATCCCTATCCAGCTCTGTAATGTCTTACATCGGTGTCGGCGTCGCCCTTCTTCTCTTATCCCCCCTTGTCCTGGCAGCTATAGCTCTTTTCGTGGCGACTGCAATCCTTGCCTTGGTTGGCTGTCGTACGTCCCCTTCACTGGTTACTTCGGACATTTTTTGATTTTTGCGCTCGCAGTTGTGCGGGAAATCCTCAGCATACCTGCTGGCATCTTTTTAGGCATAGTTATGTGCGTGTGCCCGGAATATTGAACCTACCGGAGTGGCACGGGGTCGAACACCAACGTGTTCTCCGAGACTCCTATGGACCAACCATCCCTTGTATTCTGAGTTATCATTCTGTAGACCCAACAAACCACGACCAGGCTAGCTTCTCCTAATCACTTAATTTCAATTTAACTATTCACTGCATCTCAATGTTTTCAGCTCAGTACTAGCAATGGATAAAATATGAGCAGGATAGCGTCGAGGGTCCGCTCGGCGCCGACCACCATCCGTCGGGACGTTTGACTCATAGTAAGCGTCCCAATCTATTTCAAACACATAGGATTACAACAGAGGCATATACTTTCGAGAATCACGATGTTCAGCTAGCAGCTACGTCCATGGGGTCGTCATTCTTCTCGTCGGGTTCCGAGATTTCCATGGCATCTTGATCCTGGGCCTTTTCTTTCCCCTTGCCCTTGTTCTTTCCCTTCCCTTTGCGACGCGTTTTCGGGACATCCTTCCCCGTTATTCGATTTAGGGTGCCGACGTCGTCGGCCAGATTCTTTCGCGCTTTTTCTGGGTCTGCGGCGGACGCTTTGGGCTTCAGCTGCACCTCCCTGAAGCGGATGCGTTGTTCGGTCGTCGCGACATATGATATATGTCGTTTGCTCCTGTCGACATCGTCTGCACGGTGGTCAGACCGGCAGACACGCGAAATGAAACAATGCGTACCCTTTCCGTCTGAGAAAAGCAGCTCCGTACCGAGGAGCGCGTCGTGATGCCCTCTAAACACTGTCCCTGACAGTTGAAGAAAAGGGGTGGGCGTGTCCAAGCCCTGTGTTCGATTGAAAGTAAATAACGAGACGCGTTACAAGTACTATGGACGGGCTCACGATGAGACGGTAAGTCGAAGTGCTCGGCACGAGCGTTGGCTCGATGGTTCCGAGGTCCAGGGTCACATAGGACACCTCCTCGCCGTCCTCGTACTCTTCGTCCGGTCCAAATTGCTCGACTTGCTTATAGCCAGGGACAAGCGTAGGAGCAGTTTGCATGAGTACGATGCCGCCGCCGCTCTGCTGAGTTCATGAAGGCGGGAAACGGGGAAGCGCCACAAATACCAAATAGAGACAACTTTCCAAGCGCCCTTCTCGGTTCCCAAAACCACAATTTCGCATTCTTCCCCTTCCCCTTCCCCGTCGCCCTTCCCCTCATCCAGCCCAACAAAATGGCCGCCCCCCTCGCAGATGGCATTGGTATCGCCAACCTCCCCAACCAGGTTTGCATCCATGAGTGGTACTTTGGGCTGCGAGTACTGACCGTGCATGTCGTTCGTTTCACAGAAACACAAGATCGTCGCTAAGCGTGGTGCCCACTTCACTATCATGGTGGTCGGTGAGTATTTCGTGCCAGCTGCTGTCTTTAATGATACTGAACGCGACCAGGCGAATCTGGACTCGGAAAAACGACGTTGATCAACACGTTGTTCTCTACCGAGTTGTCCGCGCCCAAGAACTACTCGAAGCGTCACTTTAAGCAGCTCGACAAGCTGACTGAGGTGGAGATCATCAAGGCCGAGCTGGAGGAGAAGCAGTTCAAAGTCAAGCTCACTGTGATCGACACACCTGGCTTTGGCGACTATGTCAACAACCGCGACTCGTGGAGCCCCATAGTCGACTTCATTGACGACCAGCACGAGGCATATATGCGTCAGGAGCAGCAGCCCCAGCGAAACGAGAAGACAGACTTGAGGGTCCACGCGTGCTTGTACTTCATTCGTCCCACCGGCCACACGTACGCGTTTTAGAGTTATGCTCACTGTGTCAGCTACTGACACATCCCGCAGCCTGAAGCCATTGGACATCGAAATCATGAAGCGTCTTGGAACACGCGTCAACCTTATTCCCGTTGTCGCCAAGGCTGACACCCTGACGCAAAATGACCTCTTTACGTTCAAGCAGCGTATACGCGAGGTTATTGCTGCGCAAAGCATCCGCATCTACCAACCTCCGGTTGAGGCTGATGACGAGCCCAGCGCTGAGCACGCGCGCATCCTCACCGATGCTATCCCCTTCTCGATCATTGGGTCCACTGAGGATGTGCAGACACCGGATGGCCGCATCGTGAAGGGCCGTGAATACCTCTGGGGTGTGGCTGAAGGTATGCCTTCAGGTGATACGCCGTAGTAGACCGTACTCTGACCATAGTTTCCAGTCGAGAACGAAAACCACTGCGATTTCCGCAAGCTGCGGTCGCTGTTGATCCGCACGCACATGCTGGATTTGATCTCGACCAGTGAGGATTCGCACTACGAGAACTACCGCCAGCAGCAGATGGAGACGCGCAAATTCGGCGAGCCGAAAGTCAAGAAGCTCGACAACCCGAAATTCAAGGAGGAGGAAGAGCAGCTGCGGAAACGCTTCACAGAACAGGTCAAGGCCGAGGAGAGCCGGTTCAGGCAATGGGAGCAGCATGTAAGTCACCATCAACCGACCCATGCCAAGTACATAGATACTAATTGACTTGCTTCCAGCTTATTGCCGAGCGCGACCGTCTCAACAAGGACTTGGAGCTCGCGCACAGCGCTATCAAGCAGCTCGAGGCCGAGCTCGACAACCTGCAGGTTGGATACGGCAGGGGCACCGGCCGGAGATAATCGCACCGATTTTCTTGTTGCAGGACACTTGGTGTTCAAAAAATGCACCTTTCTCGCCGTTTTCTGTCGCCTATCTATACCCGTCGCTCGTTCATTTCTGTGATTGTGGTTACCCGGTACACTCGTTTACTCTCGTATATTGCTCCCCGCTTGTTTGCGTTTCTAGTCCGTGTGGCAGCTATGGAATATATCATCCTTACCTAGTCCTGTGAGTCGTTGTGCTTAGGCTTGTCGCCAAACCGCGCGCGTTTGTCCGCGGACGCGTCGAGTCAGATTGACGCGTCAAAGTCATGTTTTTACCTGGATTTCAACAACTTGTAGGTCGTCATTTTGAAGTCGACACTCTATTTCTACTTACTCGTAAAACTTGTCCAGGACCTCAGCGGTACAGTCGCGGTACAGTGAACGTACGGTTTGAACTCGTTGGGCCCGCTTCCTTCGGGTGTCTTGATTCTCATAGAGTTGATACTCCTCTTCACAGGATTCGACAATCCCATCTAAAAGTAAGTCCCAAACCTACCATTTGCCGTGAACACTATCTGCAGATGTTGATATAAGCCATGTGAATCGACTTGTAGATCATGTCAGAGCAACGATTGAGCTATACACTCCTTGACGTGTTTTGTCTCCCCGGGAAACCGTTCACGGGGAACCAGCTGGCCGTCGTGCATGGTACTCAGGGCCTGGGCAAAGCGCAGCTTCAGGCCATCGCCAAAGGTACGAATCTTATCATGACCGAGACTGTCTCGTCATTGCATAAGCTAATAGCAGTCCGTCGAGATCAGAGTTCAATCTCTCCGAGACGGCTTTCCCCCTTCCACCGGGCGAGGGGGACCCGTTCGACTATTCGGTGCGCATATTCACCATCGCGGAAGAATTTCCATTCGCTGGACATCCGTCCCTGGGATCGGCCTGGAGGTATGATGTCGCTGTATGCAACATAATAACAACAGGCTAGTGAACTCATCTAAATCTATAGCATGCGGGACACTGGAGTCATTCCCGCAGGTAAGGCAGACGCCGTGCAGTCGTGCCCATACGGTCACGTCAAAATCTCATTCCCCGCGGAGAATCCGAACACGGTCGAATTGTCGTCTCCGCCATCCTTCGTCGCCCCCATCGAAAATGCACCCTCGTTGAATGCCGCGCTGTCCCTCGACAAGCAGTCCTTGAAGACACTGTCGCTCCACAGGGCATCGTGTGGACTGGAATTCATATATGTGCGCGCTGCAGAGGACTCGAGCGTCGTCGATGCCAAGCCGGCTCCGGCAGAAATTCGACGGTTCTTAGACAGTGTAAATGGCGCGGATGGAAAGGCCGTAGCTATCGTCCTGTTCTCCGTCGACACAAGCTCGGAGCAGCCGGCCAAGATACACCAACGAGTGTTTCCGACAGATTTCGAGGGTGAGCAGTCTGTAATGCGAATCTATCCCATGTAAATGAATAGCTACAACGTCCATCCACCAGATCCTGCCACAGGGTCCGCGTCTCTAGCGTAAGCAGTCACCAGTTCCTATCGTGTCAAGGTCTCTTTTTACATCGGCGGTATCTTCCCTCCCTTTTAGTCTCGGGCTTGTCCTTCTGCACATTGGCATCCTTCCCCGTTCCGGTGCATCGGGGTACACTATCCGCCAGGGTGCGGAGATCGGTCGACCAAGCGCAATCACTGGACGTGTTGTGGCTAGCGATGGCCAGGCGCAAGAATGTTGGGTTGGAGGGGAAGTGGTGAAGATTGGTGAGGGGTGGATTCGCGTCCCTCTGGCAGAGTAGCGCACGACGACGCGTACGACCGTATGCAGAGTCAATGACCGCCGTCTACTAGAATGTATAGCCGGGAAAAATCGGTGGTGTATTGGAATAAATTGAAGAACAGAGCGTGCACTCTTGACTCTGTATTCCCATAATACGCACAGTTGACAATCTAGAGTCTCCGGCGGGGAAGTGTACAGTATAGGGAGCATGCAGAATCGTTGATCATCGATGTCGTGCTCTTCGTCTGAAATGAGAGCTAATGCGCCCGAATCCGACTACCATCGAGGCGCACGATGGGTAAGGGGATATTCTCGCGCATGATCTTTAAGACCATGCCGCATTGACGCACTTGCTGATAGAAAACCAGAGGGATGTCGGGAAGGCCCTCCGCGTCAATCAAGGACAGATGAAGGGCGTCGATGATGCTGAGTATGTACCACGCACAGCTCCAAGCATATCCAGGCGGAGGAAAATCGGGATCCACGACAGGCATAGTATCAATCCATCTAGCGAGGTCGGAGATACCCCACGGGACCTTTCCGACTTCGATGATTCCAATAAAACGGAGGGTACGATTTAGAGAGACGGTCATGTTGAGCGGCTCCCAATTGTGGCCACCGATGGAAGCCTGCGTGTTTGTGATTTGGTATATGCGCACACTTCCGGTGAAATTTCCATTTGCTGCATCGACGACTAGTGCCCAGTGAAAATAGTCCGGCGTCCCGGAGAGCTGGTACAAAGCGATCCCAAGTTTGCATTGAGCTGTGGGTGCTCTAGTTAGAGCTCTTCATTATATGCATTGTGATAATACATGCAGACTCACTCATACTGCGATGGTGCGGATCGCAAACGGTTTCAGACGATAACAGAGAAGTGGCGTTCTCGAGCGGCTTTGCTCGTGGCAAGGTAGTTGTCTAGTACTTTTCTATGATCGGATTGGATTATTGTGCATATAGGGCGACAAAATTCGATGCCGTGTTGATGTTGCGCGCAACAGGCTCGGCCTGAGTTCAGCAACGGATAATGGCGAAGAAAAAGTCTAAAGAGTGCCACCAGATCCTCTAGTAGTCAGCATGTAATACTGGAGAGAGAGAAACGGAAAAAAACTTCACGTCTTGTCTGAGCTCTGGAAAATTTTCAGCTTTGAGCTCGCAAGTCCAACGTTAACGGAGGCCACAAACGGTGCGGCGGTAGTGGCGGAAGCGGAAGTACCAAGGCGTCCGGCTCACGTGTCGGTCCTCGGAAAATAAAGGGCTTCTCTTGACGTTCAACCTGTTCGACTCGTCTTGTTACTATTTAAATATGTTCTACATCGGTCTCAGCCTGGAAACAGGCATGCAGGCGGGGCAAACATCCTGAAGAGGTCACTACAAAGTGAGTGCATTGTCAAGGTTTCAATTTAGCCTGCTACCTCTAAATCAAGGAGAGTTGTTGGAGCTTTACTGACGTTGAGAACAACGACTTGCAGCCGGTTCTATTTGCACGACCAGAAACCCGCTGGAGAAATCAGTAATCATGTCTCCCTCTCGAAAGCGTGTGCGACGCCCACCGCCACGGGTAAGCAATATGTTGTGCTATGACATGGAGTCAGCTGATCGTTATGTGTCCGCCGCTTGAAACAGGTGCTGTCTGACGAGGAGCGCTTCGCCCTGTACGGGATAAGACCGGCTACGTGGTGGCAATCGTGTATCAAACTTGTTTGGTACTTCATTCGTCGCGCTTCCTGGACAGTTAGCCGTAACGTCTGGCGTAGTAAGTCGCGCTTTACTTTTCCGCCCCATCGTGATTCTCACGTCACATCGCTAGTGACCGGTAGCCATTGGCTCTTTCTGAAAGCGTCCCACGGAAATCCCCAAGGCGAAGTGCAGGCAATTCGTTACATTCGAAAGCACACGACCATACCAGTTCCAAGGGTCTGGGGCCCCTTCTCCTGGTTCGGGACGACATTTATCGTCATGACTAGAGTACCTGGTCACTCATTCGACGCATACGAGTGGAACCGTATGCCAAGAGACGCACAGGACAGCATCATATACCAGCTGCGCGACTCCATATCTCAGCTGAGAGCTCTGCCTCCTCCTTCGTCACCGTCCATTTGCTCTGTGCATGGAGGTCCTGTCTTCGACAGTCGCATAGAGCTTCGCCCAGTCGGCCCTTTTGCCGATGAGGACGAGATGAACTGGTATGTGCGGCAGGGCATGTCCATGGAACGATTGCAGGAGCGTAGTCCCATCTGCTACGAGTCACATTCTCGACGCCACCCCCTAGTCCTCACGCACGCCGACCTCGCCCCGCGCAACATCATGATCGAGGGTAGCACGGTCACAGGGATAATCGACTGGGAGATGTGTGGCTGGTACCCTGCTCACTGGGAGTACCTCAAAGCACACCGGGGCTGCTACGATCCCACACCCGGGGGGTGGAACGACAGGATCCGCGAGTTCGTTCCGCCATTCGACTTCGAGCTGAAGGCAGACCAGACCATTGCTCCTGAAGGGCCGTGCGTTGGATTCCCCGAAGGCACGCAGTTGCGGTACCGCTCAGTCGTCGTTGATGTAAAGGATGGCCTCGGCGCACTTCTAGAGAAAGAATGGGAGGTACGGTGATGCGGTTTACTGCCCGTGTCCCCAAGTACGTGTTACGGCATCAATTGATACTACGGGGAACAATTCAAGGCGCAATGGCAATGCAGCCATGTAAGTCTGGAGCTACAAGATGAGAGCGTGACTGTTCTTGCCTCCAGAACGAGCTTCAACGTACCACGATACTTGCTATATTGGGCCAACTTTTGCTTCTGACTCGGCCGCCGTGAGCTTCGATGCTCGAATACAGGTCAGTCATCTCATAGTACATACAAATGGATAGTATGAGAGACACTGGATTTATTCCCGCAGAAAAGGCAAACACCGTGCAGTCATGTGCGTTTGGCATGTCAAAATCGCATTCCACTCGGAGAATTAGAACACGGTCGTGTTGACATCGCCGCCATCGAAAATGCGCCGTCGCCCAACGATGCGCTGTCCCTTGACGAGCACCCTCAAATAAACTGTCGATTCACAGGGCGTTTTTGAGTTGATATATATGACGCAACGCTCGGAAAAGCAGGAGAAACAGGATGGTCTACTACAGTGTTCAGGACAGTTACTCTACGTCGCTCATGGACAGAATGACACTTGTGATGAGAACGGACCAGGATTGCCTGTGAATCGCCATGTAGAACTCGAAGCTGTGAGTACGCTGGAAGAGGGTGGGTGAGACTGGAGTTGTGGAGTCGGCACATCGTGGCTTTCCCGAAGATCCGGGCTAACGCACTAAGACTCGGCTACCATCGAGACGAACGATGGGCAGGGAGATGCTCCTGCGCATGATATTCAAAACCATACCGCACTGACGTACTTGATGATAGAGCAACAGTGGGCTGTCGGGAAGGCCCTGCGTGTCGACCAAGGAAAGATGAAGGGCGTCGATGATACTGAGTATGTACCAAGCACAGCTCCAGCCGTACCCCGCTGGAGGAAAATTGGCGTCCTCGACAGGCATAGTATCGATCCATTCGGAGAATTCGGAGGTGCCCCACGGGACCCTTCCGATTTGGACAATGCCAATGAAGCGGACGGAATTCTCCAGGGAAACGCTCATGTGGTAAGGTGCCCATCGTTGACCGGTTGCCGTACGCGTGTTCGTGATTTGGTATACGGAAACGCCTCCGCTGAAACCTCCGTTCTCTGAATTGACAACCACTAGTGCCCAATGGAAGTAGTCAGGCGTCGCGGGGAGCTCGTAGAGAGCGATTCCGATTTTACTTTCGGCTGCTGTTAAGATGTGGCAATCAGTACCAGCCACGTATTCAGTAGATAGGGTGTGCGTACTCACGCATGATGCAATGCGGACTCGGATTCGATGTCGCACCACGGAGTGCAGTGGCAGAGGTGGCGCAAAGTTTGGAGTAGTAGGTTGCCACAGGCTGTAATCTCAGTGGTATTTTGGTGCGCCCTGATATTTGTAGTCCTAGCACATTGTATGGCCGAGCGCTGGACAAAGCATTGAACAAGAGCGCTGATAGACAAAGGGGAAAGATCCCCAGAAGTGTCGATCTCTTGGTACTACTTGTATTAATCAGTATTGTTTGATCCAATTAACTTCGGCCGTCAGCATTGATAAATGGAAGTATGGTAGATATCAATGGCTCACCCCCTCGGATTGTGAGTACTGCGCACACAGCTGCGATGGTCTAATGATTTTCATCGTCGTCTAGATTGAATGCTTGGTGGAGTTTCGAACGAGGACTGGCTTGGGAGTCGGGACTGGCACGTCGGTCCTCGGAAATGAACGTCTTGCCATTTTGGGAGCCGGGTACCCCTCTTGATGGAAGCACTCTTGTCTTGAACATGCCACTGGTGCCCTCACATTTTTAACCCCAACGTTGACCACACCAGTACAGGCATTATATTTGCCACTTACAGACCGGCAGGGTTTCAACAGGCAGGCTTCTCCACAGAGTGAGTCCACTTAAGGCTTCATGATTTGCAGGACTTGTTGCTAACTTGAACTCCATAATCCGCTTCGCTTCGTCTTGCAGTTGCTCAGGTTGCTATGAACTAGTGGAAACACCAGGGTCTCTCAGGCGCAAACGAGCGTAGCTACTCTTGCAATTACTACATTTCAACTTCGATCGCACTCCTCTTGCCCTGCTCGAGAACACTAGGACTCATCATGTCGTCCCCTCGAAAGCGCGTTCGACGTCCACCGCCACCGGTAAGCACTTGTTTTGGCTACGAGTTGGTGCATTTAATGTATACAGTTTATCAGATTCTGTCTGACGAGGAGCGCTTCGTGCGGTACGGTATTAGACCTACCCCATGGTGGAGGCAACATATTAACGCCGCGGTGCGCCGCATCCGTCGCATATCCTGGGTAGTTATTCGCAGTATCTGGTGTGGTAAGCTTTTTTTTGCTTGCAGACCGATTATAACTCTTACTTTACATTACTAGTGACGGGTGGTCTCTGGCTCTTCATTAAAATATCTCGCCACAATCCGGAGGCAGAAGCTGCGGCCATTCGTTACGTTCGGCGGCATACGACGATTTCAGTCCCAAGAGTCTGGGGTCCTTTCTCCTGGTTCGGAACCAGACTAATTGTCATGACTAGAGTGCGGGGTCATGCTCTCCATATGTTGGATTGGCAACGTATGTCGAGATCCACGCAGGACAGCCTCATCGCTCAGCTCCACGAATTCGTCTCTCAGCTGAGAGCCATCAATCCCCCACCATCTCCAGCCATATGCTCCGTCCTCGGAGGCCCTATCTATGACAGCCGCATCGAGTACCATCCAGTAGGTCCGTTCGCCGACGAAGACGAGATGAATTGGTACGTGCGGATCGGCATGCCCATGGAGCAGCTGCGGACGTACAGCCCTATATGCTACGAAGCGCATTCTCGGCGCCATCCTCTGGTCCTCACGCATGCGGACCTCGCCCCACGTAACATCATGGTCGACGGCGACACAGTCACGGGAATAATCGACTGGGAGATGTGCGGGTGGTACCCTGCCCACTGGGAGTACATCAAGGCTGATCGCACTTGCACCAACCCGGCGTATAAGGGATGGCGGGACAGGATCCGGGAATTTGTGCCGCCATTCGACCTGGAGCTGGCAGCGGACCAGTCTGTTGATCCTGGAGGGTCATGCGTCGGCTTTGCTCGCGGTTCGAAGTTACGGTACCGCTCAATTGTGACTGAGTGATCATGCGTAGTATATATTCGACTTGTTTGTGCGTCTCGACGCTCGAAGTAAACATCGGAGGGGTAATTTCGTGCCATCCATTCTTAGCAGCACCATGATCACCCCGGTGACATATACATCCCATATGAATTGCTCGCAGTCAGACAGAGATATTGGCAAGACGTACAAATAGTGAAACAAAAATCGTAAGTGCATCGTGTCGGTGGATCCAAGTATAGTGAAGGTATGTATATACCAATGAAAGCGGACACAAAAGTGAGATGGTGGACAGTAAGAAGAGGAGGTGGCGTGCCGAGCTCTCGCGACTCAGGTCGACGTTGGGACCAGAGCCGGGGTGGAAGAGCAGCAGCATGAGGCAGAACGACTGGGAGTTATCCTAGGAGATGCGGACTACGTTCGGCTGCGCATTATGCCGGACCATAGCCGCCAAGACCGTGCCTCTCTCGCGCACTCGATTGTAGAGAGCCACCAGGTCGGTCGGTAGGTCGCCTTCATCGGTTAAGAGCTCGCGAAGGCCATCGATAATGCTGATGATATACCAAGCACAGGTCCAGAAGTAGGGAGGCGGAGGGTAGTCAAATTTCTCCGCAGGGACTTCGCTGATCCACGTGTGCAAATCGCTGAGACCGAATGGGAGCCTTCCAATGTAGACAATGCCAACGAAGCGGTTGGTTCCCATAAGGTTGACAGTTTTATGGCTGGCTATCCATAGGGGACCTGTCTGCTGCTGGCCTGGGGTTGGCTCCGGCCTCAGGATTTGATACATTCTCACATATCCAGTGAAAAGTGACGGCGTGAAGCCCACGACAAGCGCCCAGTGAAAGTAGTCGAATGTCGGCGGATCGGTGTGGTATAGAGCGATTCCAACGGGGGACTCGAAGTCGGCTGTGAGGAATGCATGCCAATCAGCGACGAGCATGCTTGAGATACGGGTACGGGAGATACTTACCCATGGTGATGTGGCGCAAGTGTAAATAGTAGATTGGTGGCGTTATTGAGCAGGGTATTGGTGGGTGGCAAAGGTATGGCTGCAACGGAGCAGGTAGGGAGATATATATATATATATCCGGGGGAGAGGGCGCACTGCCCTGGCTCATCGATTGTAAGATAGAAAGAGAACAATGCAGATACTTATCGGGTCCCGGTAAACGCCGTTTTAGGGCCGTTAGTAACTGCTGTGCAGCACGACCTGGTCGATAAAACTTGAAGATCTCGTCGCTACGTTGACTGGACACGAGGACTGACTGGCACAATGCACAGATCGTACACACATAACATGAGCAGTAGTCATTTGATAACTGGATTCAAGCTTATCGAGAAGTCAATGGCAACGATGTCCGAGTCAACCTAGTACCAGTCACTCTACGTGACTATCTCGGGGCCCACACGATGGCCAATGATCTCTGCGGGAGTAGAATTCCTTCTTCGATCTTGCTTGGCCCCAGACGATAGATAACTTTGCCGAGTAAAGTAGGAGAGTGGATAGTACTAGACAAAGGACAGGGACAGCCCATTGATGCAGCGGCTGCAGCATGGACCGAGCGTGTTTTGTCAGAGCCAGCAGAACTTGCATGCTTGCCTTATTCGGACAGTCGGAAGTCAAGTTCTGTCAAGTTGAAGTCAAGTGGCAACTTCCACTGCTGTTCACTCACTTCATTGCTTAGTCCTCTCATAACTGCTTGTATCGTAGCTCTGAATCCCGTGCGTCTCACAACTTGTGGGGCATATAGCCGTTTCATGAGACTGGCGCTAGACCCTTGAACAAAGCGTCTTCGTCCGAGTCGATTCTTCGATCTTCGCACTGCAACATCAAGAAACTGATCATGTTATTTTCTCGAGCACCCCCTCGTCTCCCGCCACCACGAGCAAGCATTGAGTTCTATTTCAATCACGCTACAATGTTATCCATTAACATCTTTTTCCAGCCCCGCACGGCCCTTGAGGAGTCCTTCAAGCGGCTCGGCATCAAGCCTACCAAAACTCCAGGGTGGCACCTATGGCCCAAGATTTTGCTATACTGGATCCGCCGGTATTCTTGGGCCATTTCTCGTCGCATATGGAGTTGTAAGCCTCCCTTTCCTGCATCCGATGTGTCCTGTTTCTGACGACCACTGCACACGTAGTGACTGGCCAACGTTGGTTATATCTCAAAGAATGTCATGGCGATGCCGACGCAGAGGCGGCCTCTATCCGCTACGTGCGGCGGCATACGACCATTCCCGTCCCGAGGGTCTGGGGCCCATTTAACTGGCTCGGAACGAGATTCATCGTCATGTCCAGAGTACCCGGTCATTCTTTCGACATACACGAGTGGACGCGTATGCCCAGAGCCACCCAGGACAGTATCATTGCCCAGCTACGCTACTTCGTCTCTCAGCTCAGAGCGCTCCCTCCGCCGCCTTCTTCCACCACTATCTGCTCTGTTATCGGAGGCCCGGTCCACGACAGCCGCATCGAGTTCCACCCGGTGGGCCCCTTTGCAGACGAGGACGAGATGAACTGGTACGTCCGGCAGGGCATGCCCATGGAATGGCTAAAGGAGCGCAGTCCCGCGTGCTACGAGTCGCATAACCGGCGCCACCCCCTCGTCCTGACCCACGGCGACATCGCCCCGCGCAACATCATGATCGAGGGCAGCACGATCACCGCCATCATCGACTGGGAGAACTGCGGCTGGTACCCCGAGCACTGGGAGTATAGGAAGGCGCACTGGGCGAGCGACGATATAACGCCGGGCGGGTGGAACGATAGGATACGGGAGTTCGTGGAGCCGTTTGATTTTGAGCTGGAGGCGGACAGGACGATCGCGCCGCCGGGGTCGGCGATTGGATTTCCGGAGGGCACGCAGACAAGGTATCGCTCGGTTGTTGTCGATATCAAGGATGGCCTTGCGTTCATGCTTGAGAAACAATGGACTGCGTATTGATGCTCGCGCTCGATACTCGTCGTGATTGCATGTTCGGCTGTCGCTACTGTGCTATGCATTTACTTATGGACTAGCATTATATGTAGCAGATGACTTCGCACGACTTGGTGTATGTAGCTGAGGGAATATCGCAGACATTCCAGTGAATCAGGCTCGCATTAATATAGTATTGACACCAGCATGCAGGAGTAGGATATGCACGGCGCCGTTCAAAACTCTCTACAGTGCGCACGAACTCTAGCTATTTGGCGCGCATCGGGCTGAGAGCTATATCCATACGTTCGTTGTTTTCATGGATGGGACGGTGGGCATGGCGCGGTGTGCGACATGGGCCTGTACAGCGGGGAGCCTACGAGCATAGTCGCAGTCTCATGGATCGTGGATGCCTTTCCAGCCTTGACAGAGCCAGTAGCCCTCACTCGATCCCGCGCGACTCGCATCCGGTTTGATGAACTTGACGTCTTTAAAATTCGGTTCGAGCTTTTCTTTCCGGAATTGCTGCAGCAGCGGATGCATGAAGTGTTTTAAACTAGGCTGTCGTTTAGTGGAAAGCAATGCCAGATCAAAAAATACGCGAACGTACAGCAGCACACCACCGCGCGGCCGGCCAATGTCCTGCGCGGTGCGCAAATGCCGCGCGGCGAATTGGAAGACCGCGGAGCAGACTTCGAGGCTCGACGCCGAGTCGCGGATGCCGTTCCCAGAAAAGTTCTCTGCGATATCGGAGAGGACGATGTCGGCTTTGCCGTCGGGGTTGGATGGCGTCGCGAGCATGGCGGCGATGAGGGTGGCAGCTTTGGGCGAGAGAAAGTCTGTTTGCAGTGTCTGCACACCAGGTATGCGACGCATAGGGAGTATGTCGACGGCGATGACGGTGCCCCGGCCTTTGGGTCCTGCAGCAGCGGGATCGTCGGCGGCGGCCTCCGCACTTGCGCTGTCTGCCTGCTCGCCTCCAAACGAGCTCCATGAGCCAGATTGCTCCATCTTCACAGATTCCTTGGGACCGAGACCTGTGCCCGCGGACTTCCGCTTGGCTGTCGGCGGTCCATTGGGGGATGCGGAGCGCTGAATGACATCCCTCTCCGTCCAGCCCATTTTTCCAGCGACGACCTGACTCCACCCACCCGGTGCGGCCCCAAGATCAACGACAGCGTTGACATCGCGTTTGGTAAGCCAACGACCCCATCTGTCGTCGAGTTCGAGGAGCTTGAAGGCGGAGCGAGAGCGGTAATTGTCGGGATGTGAGAGGCGTTGTTTGACGTATGGATCGCGGTAATGTCGCGAGAGCCATGCTTGCGAGGACGGTGCGAGACCCTTGAGACGCGTAGCCGACGGTCGAAAGGACATTTAGATATGTTGAAGCTGAAGTGCAGAATAAAAGCTACGGTGCGCGTTGTACCACATGACCAAGCGCGCTACTACACTTTTCTTGCCATAATTCTTATTTATTTGACTGGTACACCAACTGCAGGATCATGTTGCCTCAGCGTAGTCACAGCACTTCTAGAGCGTCGTGTAGGCACGAGTACAACGACTTCATTGATATCGGCATAGTACATCTAAATAGCACACGTCAAATACATGCCACCGCTGACCCTATAGCTGCTTCGTCGGAAGGTCGTGTGCTTTGTCCAACGACGCCTGACCTGGCGGCGCAGCATCCGTATGAGGCTCAGTCACCTCAGGCACGTTTGACGTCGCAGCACCTGCGGGGGCTTCTGGGCTTGTTGCCGCAGCGGCCGCTGCAGCATCGGCGGGCGCCTTTGCGTTCTTTCCCTTCCCCGGTGGAGGGGGCGTGTATTTCTTTTCCTAGAGCGGTTTTGAGTAATCGAAAGCGAAATGAATAGCACCATCATCGTACCTTCTTTTTCTTCTCCGGTTTCGCATTGGGATCAGGGTAAGCGAGTTTCTCGACCGCCTGCCATTCCTCGTCTGCCTGGAAGGCGGCGCGGATTGGGTCGAGGAGCGAGTTGATCGCGCTAGCGACGGCAGTCTTCAGGACGCCCGGGTGTAATTTCTTCTCCCGGAAGGCGCTGACGATCTCCTCGAATGTCTGGAAGTGCATCGAGCCCTCCCCGAATTTTGGGTTGCCCTCCACCGTGAACACTGTGCCCTCAGGGGCACCCTCCCCTGCAAACGGCTTTTGCGAGCCCGCTGCACCCTCACCCTCCTCCGCGTCGGCACCCGTTTGGCCCTTCAGCCGCTCAAGCCTGAGGTGGCTGATGGGGATGATGACCGCGCCCACGAACGATAACAGTCCATTTTCATCGACATTGCCCTCTTCGCAGAACGCGTTCTTGATCTTCTTCCGTACGGCTTCCGGTGAGTCGAGGAAGTCAATCTTCCCGTTGGGGTCCGAAGAGGACATTTTCCCGCCCACTAGACTCGGAAGCATGGCGTTCATCAGGTGCGCGCGTTTCGCGTAGCCGAGTTGTGGGAGGTAGTGCTCCGCGAACGTAAAGATTTTGCGCTGGTGGGACTGTAAGTAATAGGGTGTAACGAGAAGGAGGAAAATGCGCACCTGATCTACACCGCCAAATTGGAAATCGACATCGAGGTACTGCTCGTCAAGCGCCTGCATTCCAGGGTACAGAAGACCGCTGATCAACGGACTGGATACTTGCTTGACGACCTCCGCGCCGGCTTTCTTGGCGTCGTGCTCGGAGACGGTGGCACAGAGTTTGTAGTTGTCGAGGTTGTACTCGCGGGTGAGTTGGTAGGACGAGCCCTCGACAAGATGGAGTTTTGCGGTGGGGATACCGAGAGATGTGAAGATCGCGAGAAGGAGCTTTTTGTAATATTTCGTGCGGTGGCCAACGAGATCGAACGGCGCTTTTAAATTGTCGAGGAAGGCATGGACGTCTACAAATGGCGCGATACACAGTCAATTGGGAAGTCTAGATGATGGGTTATAGAATAATTACCTGCGAGGAGGATTTTGACCTGGAAATAGGAAGGGGTCAGATCTAGCAAACTTGCAGCAGAATTGAAGAAATGGAAATATACGGTACAATTCGTGCCGCTGTATGCACGAATACGGTCGAGCACCCAATGACGGATGTCACTTTCCAGGAAGAAATGAACGCACATCAACACCAGCTCGCAAGAAATCTGCAATCTTCGTTAAAGGCACAAAGTATCCAATGTGTGCTGTACATCGATGTGTGAATGTAAGTTTGTAGTGCAGACTGTTGGCTGCTCACGTCTTCCTGTCGGTGCGGTTCCTGTTCATGCATGCAGTCTCAGAGCATTGTAGAGGTGAACGGCGGGAAGTACGCGCCAAAGTAGCATTTCGGAGTTCTGCCTTCGGCGAGGATGGCTTTAATCGAGTCGCCTCCGAGAACTTCTTGCAATCCTCTTGTGATGAGATCGTATTTCTGCTGGGCCTCCGGCGTTAGCTCCATGCTTGTAAATCTCTGCCCTAGCAGCGTCTGACGGTCAAGAAAGCAGATGGCGCCAGAGAAATAAATCTAATAGCAGAAAGTTGGTAGAAAGTAGAAAGTCAAGGGAAAGTTGCCTGAATGACTCGCAATGATCGAGATCTACTTGACCTTCCCGATTGGGCTGTCCAGTCTGCCAGTGCCGCACGCGCCAATTCTCCGTCGAGCACACCTCTTTCTCCAGCACCACCATGAGCACGTCCTATCCGATTCTATCCTCGCGGCCATACACGCCGCACATCTCTACAACATGCCAGAAATGCGCCAGCGCAATCGAGTTCGCGGTGCCCGCCCCCACGCCGCGCCCGGGCACGCTCCTCAAAGTCCGGTGCTTCAAATGCCAGGACGTCCTCTCTCACGCATTTTACCCGTCCCAAGTCCCTGGATCGTCTACCGGAAGATCTAACAGTGCATCCGAACGACCGCAGAGTTTCAGTGGAGGTGCAGGAGGCGCACAGACTGGGATGCGGAAGGGCCGGAAAATTGGGACGCAGGACCGGCCGCTGGAAACAGGCTATTATGACATATTGGGTGTCTCTATCAATGCTACTGCGGACGAAGTCAAGAAAGCATATCGTGCGTGCTCGCAATATACCCAAAGCCCATTTTTGGCACAAGCTAATGCATTTGCGCACTCCGTTCAGGACGTCTTGCAATCAAGCACCACCCGGACAAAAATCCGGACGATCCCCTCGCGGAAGAGCGGTTCAAAGAAATTGCCATCGCATACCAGACATTGTCTGACCCGGCGCTGCGTAAGAAATACAATGAATTCGGGCCCAAGGAAAGTGCACCGGAGGGCGGCTACGTCGATCCTGAAGAAGTGTTCGGTGCGATATTCGGTGGAGAACGATTCGTGTCCATCATCGGCCAAATCAGCCTCGGGCAGGACATGAAAGCCGCGCTCCAGGAGGCCGAGGATGCACAGGCTGAGGAGGAGGGAGGGAAGAAGGTAGTGCGGGATGCCAAGGGCCGGGAAATCCTCAGCGAGGAGGAGAAAGCGCGTAAGGAGGAGAAAGACCGGAAAGCGGCTGCTGAGGTATGTTCGCAACAGTTTGGCGACTATGTGTATTTTTTGACCGTTGTAGAAAGCGGCGGTGCGTGCGGAGCGGATACAGAAGCTCGTGGACGAACTCTGTCGGAAATTATCCATATTTACGGAGTCTGCGACGGGACCGGATGACAAGGATGTCATGTCGAGCTGGAGAACTATATGCGAGCTCGAGGCTGAGTACGTACTGCCATGATCCTCGGCGTTTTCGCTGCTGACCAACCCATAGGGAGTTGAAGAAGGAATCGTACGGCGTAGAACTACTGCAAGCAATCGGCTTCGTCTATGTCTCCAAGGCAAAGCACCATCTTGCGACAAACCAGACATTCCTTGGCGTCGGTGGATGGCTGCACAACGTCCAAGGGAAATACCACGTCTTTAGCGAAACGTACGTCCTATGTCTCATACCTAAATTATGCCTAGCTCATCTATTGTGTAGTGTATCGACTCTGCGTTCGGCGATCGAGCTCAAGACAGTGTTCGACCAGATACAGGCCGCGGAGAAGGCTGGAAACCTGAGTCCGGAAGAGAAGAAACGGCTCGAAGAATCCGCTGCGGAGAAAGGTCTTCAGGCGCTCTTCAAGGTGTGTGCTATGTTGTTGTAAGCTAAGCTAGCCCGCTCAAAATCCGACTGCAGGGAACCAAATTGGAGATCGAATCCGTGTTGCGCGAGACATGCGACCGGGTACTCTCCGACCCTAATATTCCGCCTGCGAAAGCAGAACTGCGTGCTGTAGCCCTGCAGGTACTGGGTGAGGCATATCTGTCTGTTCGGAAGGAGGTGGACGAGGAGAGCGAGTACGTCCGGATCGAGACTAAGAGCAGTAAAGAGAGGGAACGAGGTTCACGGTAGAGTTTCTGTGAAAACATCTGTACTTTTTGGCAAGCTGCTGTACTTACCACGATTATATTTCGGAATGACTTTGGATATTCTGTCGTTCACAAGTCGTTCAGCATTTTTTGTTCCCATCTCGAAGTGCTCGCGTCTGTCTTTTGGTACCGCACCCCAAATCTGCCGTGGCGTCATCAGGCCCCGAAAGTTTGAAGAAACGCAGCTTGCGGCGGCGGCCTGGTTCTCTCTCCACTTTTCCTTTCCATGACCACCCGCTAGATATCCGCAGTCTTTCTTTACATTTCCCTCGCCTAATACTCTTTCTCTCTACCGTACCACCTACATGGAAGCACTGGCAAACCTACTAGAACGACGGCGCGGGGCGCTAGGCGACTACGCGCTACTGCCAACGTCAACACACCCCTCGTCGCCCAGCGATGACAAGCCACCTATCGCCATCATCCGACCTCGATTCACAAAACGCTACATGCGAACGTTTGCGACCGCCGTTGTGTCGATAACTTTCATATGTCTCCTCTTTGGCTTTGACTCGCAGTCAGAGATTCTTCAAGCATATTCGAGCTCAGAGGACCCGAGCTTCCCCCCACTTTATGAGCAATTCCATGAATTAGAACGAAATTTGCCGCAGCATAGCTCAGCGCAACCGCCTCGCAAGTACTTGTATGCTGCAAATCATGTCCATGGTGCGTTGTTCGTGACGTCAAGTCGAAGTTGTACTTACTATGCCCGTAGCGTCTGGATGGGGCAACGCGTTGCAGGAGTTGATTTTGAATGCGCATCTAGCACACAGTTCGGGCAGAGCGTGAGTCCAGTTTTTCGGCAACCTAGCTAAAACTCAAACGTTGTTCCCAGGTTCGTGTTCGACAACTATACGTGGGATCGCGACGGCCCCGATTATTCGGAGTACAATGGCCACCTTATTCCCTCTCGTATCCCGTTGTCTGCGATGATTTCATCACCCATCAACGGCGGACCTCTTCCCCCAGACGACAATGGCCCCCTTTCCGTATCTCGCGAATACTTCAACGAAGTGTGCCCCAATAGGACAATCGTGAGCAGCAACGAGGTCAACGATGGCATGAGCTCGCCATCGGCAGGCCTTGTCTACGAGCAATGGTTGGAAAAATTGAGTGCGATCGAGGACCCGTGCGTCGAGGTTGACCGCAACTCGAACCAGATATTCGACATATGGTATGGGTTATCTGTCTTCTGTCTTTGCTACCATGTTGATCACGTCCCCCAGGATATTTGGCACCAAGCGCATCCTCGACATCTGGCCGACGCTCTCCAAGTCGCCCATGCTCACACAATTTAACTGGTCCACTCTTGTCCTATCCGCATTCGAAGCGAACAAAGCGCTCTTCCAAAGCTCTCAGTCGGTCTTGTACTCCCTTCTTCCTTCCTTCCCCATATTCTCCTCGCCCACCAATCCGCATGCGCCTATACCAGGGCTCCTAGCGCTACACGTACGGCGTGGCGACTTCTCGGGGCACTGTGAACACCTGGCGAAGTGGTCCTCGACATGGAACGGCTTCAACGCATTCCCAGGGCTACCAGATACGTTTGAAGTCCCTGCGGGCGGCGGCTGGGGTGAGAACACGCCCGAGAACCGCGAGTACTACATGCAGCATTGCTTCCCGACGATCGAGCAAATCGTGGAGAAGGTCGCTTCGATCCGTTCGACGCCGGAGGGCAAGGGCCTCAAGCGGGTGTACATCATGACGAACGCGCCGAAGGACTGGATCGAGGAGATGAAGGAGGCATTACGTGCGGACGGGGAGTGGGAAGGTATCGCGAGCAGTCGTGACTTGAAGCTCAATTGGGAACAGCGGTATGTGGCGCAGGCCGTGGACATGATGGTGGGGCAGAGGGCGCAGGTGTTTGTGGGAAACGGGGTAAGTCTTTCCCAATCTATCGTGGACGGTGCTGCTGATGCTTACTTTCCTTGCACTAGTTCTCAAGCCTAACGTCCAACATAATCATGTTGCGTACGCTCCACGAGTTCCCACTTGGCGCCAACCGCCTCTGGTAACACCGCCCCGCATTTGGCGTGTCTTTTTATTCTGCGTGTATGACAGCGACGATATACATACCACCCCCACCCCCGCCATTCGTTTCTTTCTTATTTCGGTCTACTGTCAACCCGTGCGAACTCTGCATCCCGCTCCGCTTTGCAATACCGTTACCCGGACCCTTGTATCTTGCATTTGGCCCTTTGCGCCCACACATCTTGCACCCGCTTCCCGTGCCACGCCTGACAACCCCCTCTCGTCACGGCTCCCATATCTTCTTGGCATGCCCTCCTCCCCCATACGGCCTGCACCGTACACGATCTGCAGCGCACACCTGCATGCATAAAACCCACTCATACCACTAGGGCGTGCGCGTACATATATGTCGCTCCTAGTTTCGCTACATAGATTGGATGTATCACCATTAGTATCAGTCTCACCGCATAATTATCGACGTTGTTTTTGGTACCACGCACTAGAGCTCGAGATTGTCAAGACATTCTCCAAGTTAATGTCATTGGGATGCATGGCGCACGCATGCCACTAAATATAAGTATGTCCCTCACAAGAGCATCGACAACGTATGGACCTTCCACTCATGGAAAATCAAGTATAGGCAAAACCAAAAATATGCTGCATTCTTGTGATACAATGTCGTGGTTTTGTAATCAGGACTCATTTCCGTAGCCTCTCAGTCCCTCAGCGAAGCTCCACTCTGTCTCTGACTGTTGCGAGTCTGAAATCGTGGGGCCTGCTGCGGTTATGGTGGCGATTTGGTACTACGGTGGAGATGAGTATTTTCTGAGAAGGTGTGCTGAAGGGAAGACATACTTTGTTCAAACTGCGGGCGTCGCGGTAGTATAGTACCCGCATGCTCTCCTGGATGATTTTCCGAGCCTCGTCCTCGGTCAGAGTATCCTCCCTGCCTTCAACGGCTTTACGCAGTAACGGCTGGGCAATGTACGAGCCATAGCCAGTCGCTAGCGTGGACGCGGTATATGTTGTCCCAAGGAGGTCAACATATGCAAGGAAGCTAGGGCCGGCCGCCGTTAGATACAGGTGGAAACATACTGGGCGAAATTCCTCACCGTTGCCCGTCTTTGAAGCCACCGACAATCAGCGAGTTCCAGAGCGGGTTCATCTTCGATCGCCGTCCGTACATGACTTGGGCGAGATATTCATGTATCTCGGCCGGCCCGAGATTGTGCCCATCATGCGCTGTGAATTCCTCCACCATGAGATCGTCCAGGATGGACTGTATGTATTGGAAGTCGGACATGTCGCCACCAGCGCCGATGATCGTGTTGTTGCCGACAGGATGGAGGCGCTGGACGTCCTTGAAACGCGCCAGCGATCCGTAGGAGGCTGCAGAAAGAGTAAGACGGGGGGACACGAGATCGGGTAGACGTTGTAAAATACTCGCCAAGGTTGTCGGCCGCCAACATGATACCATCCTTGTACTTGATGGCCAATACACTTGTTCCGGTCACGATGGGCTGCCTAGAGGGCGTGCACCGGTCAAAGATGGCACGGCGTGGATGCGTAGGTGAAGGTGTTTGCTTACTGCGTGTGCTGCACTCCAGCGGAAAACGCATCCTTGGGACCGGCGTGCAGTCGTTGAGCAATAGGGTACGTCCCGTAAACATCGACAGCGTCATTTCGCTACATTTGCACGGTCAATTTGGGCGTGAAACCACATAAGCGTTCCAGATGCACATACCGGACGGCCCCAGCTCATAGGAAAGTGGTCCATGATGTTCGAAAATGTCGAGGAAAGCAGAAGCAGAAGGGCGAGCAGATGAAATGCTGAAAGACGCGTAAGCGACGAGCTCGAGGACGACGCGTCCGAGCCAAATGCTGACGTAATCCGTGGCTTGACTGGGAGATCTCATTTTCTGGCTTCTGCTTTTCATCTCGTTCCAAATTTCTGCTACCCTATTTTCTTGCATATTTTGTCGCGTAGGCACTAGGAAGCCAGAACTCAACGATACTTCGTAATGTCGGGCGCGCGCGACAACCCATACCTCGCCCATTTACCGCCCAACCAGAGGGGGGCAGGCGGACCATCTGGTTCGGGTGGAAATGATCCAGCAGCGAGGGAGCCTCTGTACGGCTTCATGCCGCGAAGAGTGAAGGCGGACCAGGTCCGGAAAGCTTTGGTATGCTCTGGTATCGCTGTATGCGTGCCTCGGCTGTTCTAACGCATTATCCAGGACCATGATTTGAACGCCTTCACAAAACAACCGCACTCCGCGCAGTACAAAAAGATTCTCGAGATGCGGAGAAAACTACCGGTCTACGGACAGATGGACGAGTTCTACGAGATGGTGAGTGCGGTTACACACACGGGAGACCTGTGCGCAGTGTCCCGGTTTTCCGTCTGTTGTGCGAGGATCCTGAACTCGTGTAAGCTAATGTTTCAGAAAAGTTCAGTAAAAATCAGATCATCGTAATGGTTGGAGAAACCGGATCCGGGAAAACCACGCAGTGAGCATTTTTCTACAATGTTCAATACCACCTCGTCTAAACGGGTGTTTTCGCAGAATACCACAGTTTGTAGCATATTCCGATCTCCCACATACCAGAGGCAAATTGGTTGCTTGCACACAGCCTCGACGAGTCGCTGCAATGTCGGTCGCGAAACGTGTCGCTGATGAAATGGACGGTACGAGGCCCTCTTAAATCCATTAGCTTATATGCGAATGATACGTGGGTACAGTGCAACTTGGGCGACAAGTCGGATATTCTATCCGTTTCGAGGACATGACAGAACCTGGCACAACCTTCCTCAAGTACATGACCGACGGTATGCTTCTCCGTGAAGCAATGAACGACCCGAATCTGGATCGGTACTCCACCATTATCCTCGACGAGGCGCACGAACGCACGCTTGCCACCGATATACTCATGGGCCTGCTCAAGGCGCTCGCGAAGAAGCGAAGTGATCTCAAAATCATCATCATGTCCGCCACCCTGGACGCGCTTAAATTCCAAAAATACTTTGGGCTCACGGAGGAAGGCGCTGCGCCCCTCTTCAAGGTGCCCGGACGGACGCATCCCGTCGAAGTGTTCTACACGCAGGAACCGGAGCCTGATTACGTCGAGGCAGCGATACGGACGGTCCTCATGATTCACCGTGCAGAGGACCCAGGCGATGTGCTGCTTTTCCTGACCGGTGAGGAAGAGATAGAGGACGCGTGCCGGAAGATCAAATTGGAGGCAGACGATCTAGTCAACCAGGACCCAGATTCGGTGGGCCCGCTCGTATGCATCCCCCTCTACTCCTCGCTGCCGCCACAACAGCAACAGCGAATATTCGACGCCCCACCCGCAGCGCGTCCTGGCGGGCCACCCGGGCGCAAAGTCGTCGTGTCGACGAATATTGCGGAGACCTCGCTCACCATAGATGGAATCGTGTATGTAGTCGACCCTGGGTTCTCGAAGCAGAAGGTGTACAACCCGCGCATACGCGTGGAGTCGTTACTTGTGTCCCCAATATCGAAGGCGTCGGCGCAGCAGAGGGCGGGTCGCGCAGGGCGGACGCGGCCTGGAAAATGCTTCAGGTTGTACACGGAGAAGGACTTCATGAGCGAACTGGAGGAGCAGACACACCCGGAGATCTTGAAGAGCAATTTGGCAAACACGGTGCTGGAGTTAGTGAAGCTCGGGATCAAGGTGATTATTTCTTATATGTATTCCTTTGCATTGGTGTCTAATCGTTTCTGTAGGATCTTGTGCGCTTTGACTATGTGGATGCCCCTGCACCAGAAACTTTGATGCGCGCTCTCGAGCTGCTCAATTATCTCGCAGCGTTGGACGATGAAGGCAACCTCACTCCTCTCGGCGCAATAATGGCCGAATTCCCCTTAGACCCCCAGGTGCGCATCTTAAAAGCTTAACAGACATAGCAAGTCTGACCACAATCATTAGCTCGCCAAAATGCTCATCGTTAGCCCCGAGTTCAAATGTAGTAATGAGATCTTAACTATCACCGCCATGTTGTCTGGTATGTGCTCTGCACCCATATGCATGTGATGTGCTAACAGCTGCCTAGTACCGAATGTGTGGATACGACCTAACAATCAGCGCAGAGAGGCCGATGCCGCGAAAGCCCTGCTTACCGTCCCGGACGGTGACCACCTCACTCTGCTGAACGTGTACAACAATTACGTCCAAAGTATGCCTCTCGCATTGGTACAATGGGAATCTGGCTAATTGAATATCACAGATAAGCACGACAAGAATTGGACGTGGACGCACTATCTGTCGGCAAGGGCATTGGCTCAGGCAGACAATGTGCGCGCCCAACTGCAGCGAAGCATGGAGCGCTTCGACGTAGACCTGGTGTCCATGACGGATGAGCGCAAGCTCTATGTGAACATCCGGCAGGCACTCGTGTGTGGTTTCTTCATGCAGATCGCCCACAAGGAGGGCGAGAAGGGAAACTATCTCACTGTGAAAGACAATCAGGTGCGTGACCGCCTCTGGCATATGATAAAGTGGGTCGCTCATGTGCTCGTCTGACAGGTTGTTGCACTTCATCCATCATGCGGACTGGATACGCAGCCCGAGTGGGTGATCTTCAACGAGTTTGTGCTCACAACGCGGCCGTACATTCGCATGGTTTCCGACATTCGCCCGGAGTGGTATGTCTCATGTTGTGCCTGTACACGTCACGCCGGCACTAACATGCTTCTTGCACAGGCTTTTCGAGTTTGCGGCGAGTTACTTCGACTTGGCAAGCTTCCCAGACGGCGAGACGAAACGGGCGCTGCAGCGCATCATGAACAAGAGGGCTGGGAAGGCTGGTGGGCGCGTTGACGCAGGCAGCAGCGACGTGCGAGATGCGAAAAAGCGGAAGAAGAACAAGTAGATGCTACTATTAGATGGTTCCGCTGAATGCTATTTTTTTTGATTCTGCAATGTGGAGTAGTGGCGCTAGGTGGGTTACCCAATTGAGCGGAAGGGGTAGATCGATGCGGTAGGTAAATAAAAGACAACAGGGATTTTTAAAGCGGACTCGACCCCAGACTGCATCTTCCAATCGACGTCGACCATGATTCCCCATGTTTCAAAACGTTTTGCTGGCGCCCTTAACGCACCGGCGTGGACTCGCCAGGGCCAAAGGTCCTTGTCCTCTCGTGCAGGGGACTTCACCGACGGGCAGGTTCGCGTCAGGCGTGTCAGGAAGTTAGAGCGAGAGGTGCCCAGCAACTTGCCGGTCAAAACGTTCGTCCGAAACACAGTCGTTTGACTGCACGTCGCTAATTGGTGCCTGCAGATACGTAGACCACCTCCGCGCGTTGCAGAACGGCCGTGCATGCGGTTTCCACACCTCCGCGCGCGCCCTCGGCGCAGACTCGTACAACGACGAGCACGTAGTTCCCCACTTCTACGTGAAGCGCAAGAAAGAACGCTCCGAAAGTGCCTCCGACCAGCAGCGCGACGCCGTCAAGTCGCGCAAGGGCGAAGAAGCTTCCCTCATGGACCACCTCTCCGACAGCATCCTCTCCGACGAGATTGCTGCATCCACTCGTCGTCTGAAGACCAAAATCCCGGCTGAATATTACAATGCCGAGGGAATCCTCGTGCATCCCTCCGGCTTCGAGGTGCCCGCCGCTGGCACGGCCAAGGAGCCGATGTCGGAGCGCCGTGACCGTGATAATGCCCGGCAGACGGCGGCCGTTGCGGAGCGGGTGCTCGAGGAGGACTTTACTGATGTGTCGGCGGACACTCGTGCGCGCAACAGCAAAGTGCCTTGGGAGATTAGGCGGGAGGATGGCAGAGTCGAGCACCCGAGTGGCTTCGTTCCGCCGACACCTATGCACGGGTTCAAGGTCAGCATGAGCGCCGACCCCCCAAGCCTTGTCAGCAGACGCGACACGCACTGGGACGACAGCTACGAGGGCACGCCCTCAGTCGGGGATGTCCCCAAGGACACCAACTTCATTCACGAGGAGGACCCCAGGGTCTCGAAGCCGTCTACCTCTTCTACCCCCATTCACGGCACCGACAAGCGCGGTGTTCACTCCTCAGCCGTCATGAGCGCCGAAACGATGCATCGCAGTCTTTCGATGGCCCCCAAACCCGTCGTCTGAGCGGGTGAGCACGGCGCAGTGCAGCACGCGCAGGAGATTGCAACTGCAGGAGACAGCTCTGTGAGCTACTAAAGCGTCTCTACAACGCACGGACGGACGAATGATGTCGGGCCCACAATGTAATATACCTCGCCCCATATGCACTTCCTTCTCTTTTCCTTTGCTTTCTCAATCACATCGATCACTGCATGCATATCCCCTCAACTCTCCTCTTTACCTCCTCCCGCAATCATTATCTATCGTATATTAGTCTAAATTTTCTACTTCTTTGCACTCTCCTTCAAAAATTTCAATAGATGCAGTTTGCTGTGGACGTCTGCGTGCTCAACCGCACTCCTCCAACACTGGGTACAATCCACCGAAATCTGGCCAGAATATGCTAAATATAGCCTAGTTTTAGAGTGAATAAATTGACCAAAATCTGAGCAAGAATTTTGTAAGAAGTTTTATCAAAACTTCAGACTTTCCTGGCACAGGATACACTAGATATACATTCAGTAATACATACAGTTTCTTCAGAATAACCTGTTTGATAATCATACTATATTCTTGTCCAAAGTACATTCAAATTTTTGAGAGAGAATATGCAAAGAAAGTTCAAGTTATTCTGTCTCACAATCATGCTAACATAATTTACAGATTTGTCAGGATATACTGGTAGATAATATCCTGAGGATACTGTGGAGAAAATTCAAAATAGTACATACAGTATTATTGCCTAGATTATCTTAAGATTATTGGGAACATTACTGTGAGATTATAGTGAAGAATATCCAGATAAAGG
>KN832569.1:39305-65252 GCA_000827205.1 Plicaturopsis crispa FD-325 SS-3 | reverse complement strand
GATTCTCACACACTATTTTGGATGATATTACACAAACCTTTATCTGGATATTCTTCACTATAATCTCACAGTAATGTTCCCAATAATCTTAAGATAATCTAGGCAATAATACTGTATGTACTATTTTGAATTTTCTCCACAGTATCCTCAGGATATTATCTACCAGTATATCCTGACAAATCTGTAAATTATGTTAGCATGATTGTGAGACAGAATAACTTGAACTTTCTTTGCATATTCTCTCTCAAAAATTTGAATGTACTTTGGACAAGAATATAGTATGATTATCAAACAGGTTATTCTGAAGAAACTGTATGTATTACTGAATGTATATCTAGTGTATCCTGTGCCAGGAAAGTCTGAAGTTTTGATAAAACTTCTTACAAAATTCTTGCTCAGATTTTGGTCAATTTATTCACTCTAAAACTAGGCTTTATTTAGCATATTCTGGCCAGATTTCGGTGGATTGTACCCAGTGCCAAGCGGTTTCCAAAACATATTCTGCCTCATATAACCAAGAAAAAAACAAAAGATATTGATACACTACAGTATGCGTCCAGACGTACCTACAATCCATGCCATGGCATGGACAAGCAAAAACGAGCGAAATGTTACGATGTCCAAAGCAACCCATCGATTTTGACACCCTACGAACCCGAAGACCCCTCCCCAACGTCCGTAGATCGATCCACATACGGCGGCGGCAGCTCCCGCACCACCGGCAGACCCCCGTCTTGATGCTGAAACACAATCGCCGACGCAGCGTCGCCGTCCACATAGCTCTCCGACGGCGTCAGCGAACGGTAGCCCAACGACCGCGAGCGGCTGGGCGGCAGCAGCTGCGACGCGGGCGACGACGGGAGCGCGGTCGCGGTCGCCGCGCGCCGCATGTTCGTGCGCGTCGACCGCGCGTTCGCCTCGGCGACCTTCGACGTCCAGCTCGGGTTCGGCACACGGTTCATGCTGGGCCGCGGGGACGTGGAGTTGGCGCGCGCGAACGGGCGCGCGGGGAACGCGAGCGCGTCGGGGGAGTCGTAGCTGAGCGGCGTGCTATCGCGCAGGACGGCTGCGGGTGGGTTGATGGGGGAGAATGCATCGAGACTCGTGCCGGCGGTGGCGGTGGGCGGCCACACGCCGGGGCCCGGCGCGAATGTGATTGCTTGTAGGGAGTTGATGGATTTGGTCTGCGGCGGGTCGAGTTGTGATGGTAGGGATACAGAGCCGGTAGACGGTAGACGCTGGAATGCCCTGGGCGCTGTGTCCTGCGATCCGTCTTCGCCCGTTATGATCGCCCGTCTCCGCCGCCGGTACATGATGAAGGCGACGGTAGCACCGATGAGCAGCAGTAGTCCGATCGTGAGCACGACGGCTACAATGGTGACCTCGCGTTTGTGGGCTGCGGAGGCGATAGTGGCGCTCTGCTGCTGCTCGAGGGCTTGAGTCGCGTTCCCCGAAGTCGTGACAAGGGCGCCACAGGACTTCGCATCAACGGTTGGTCCTTGCGTCCTCACATAAACGGTGGATGTTCCGAACTGTCCATTTCTGCGAGCATAGTCAGGCCATGTAGCTACGCATCATTGAAAAGAGAGTCACTCACGCATCGCTGACAGAAGCTGACGGATTCGGTAGAATAAATTATTAGTAAAAAGAAATTGCAGAAGTGTACTGCGGCGTACCTATAAGGAACTGGTTTGGATCCGCTCTGTTGACGAAGGTCAACAGATCTTCCTGCATACCTAGAGTCACATTCGTGACCAGCGGAGACGTCGTCTGCGCTAGTGTAATCGTGTACGGCTCCGCGCCGCCGCGTATCGTCAACCCCCATGGCTGGCATGTCTGCAGCGTATCCGTGACATTCGCTGTGACCCCAAAGTTAGACGTCGGAGGAGATGGTAAACATGAACTGTCGCCGGCTGGAGTCGCAACTCAGTTTATAACGCGCTTTAGTGGGTGGGAATTGGACGTACAAGTTACAGTGTATAGTTGTGGAGGCGAGCCGCCCGCATTTCCGTCCGCGTCTGCTATACTCAGCAGTAACTTCGCGCCTATCCCTCGCCCACGTGAGAAGCGTATTTCACTCCAAGGCATTAAAGTAGACTGACCAGCTTTATGATCGACTTGCCATGTCAGGTTATTTGGGTCATTGCCAATAAAAGAGGTCGTAGGCACGGCTCCGGGCTCAAATGCTATCATGTAGTACGGCGGCGTGCCGATGGCCGTAGTGTCATTCGTAGAAGATTGAACAAGTATTCCGGCCTTCGAACATTGCTGAATGGACGTAGATACCCGCTGGCGTCCACGTAGTTCGTCAATTTGCGTTCAACGCTAGCAGAACTACACTCACGTTATCCGAAAACTTCCATTGGAATGCATGCTTCACATTAACGTTTGGCGACGCGCGACTTGGCGCCGGTATGAGAAGAAACAGCACGAAAAGGAGAAAAATATCGCGAACGAGTGCAGAGCACACCGTTCGCCCGCCGGCGGTTAAGAAGAAAGAGGCCATCGTGAGACCCCAGAGGTCCAGCCTACGGAGCGGCCTTGGAATGGGAAAGGTCCTTGGTTGGGGGACGCCTGCGGCCTGCCTGGGATTGGAGCTAGCGCCGAGAGTACTTATAGCTGCGACGTGAAGCCAATCTAACAGAGCACAGACATTACACCGCACAGTTCACCGGTGCTCGGTGATCGCAGCGGCGGGGGTCAAAGCAAGAGAAATAGGCCTGTCGGAAGGAGGGGTATCGACGTGAAACGGATAGAACGGCAGAATCGGACAGACCTGAGAGAAATGGCAGCGTACCCATAAGGCAGGGTGAATCAGCCGGCACTGCTACGGGCTATTGGCTGCTATTGGCCAATCAGTTTTACTGATCATCTGGCCGACGACATAACAGTTGAGTACTGACGCCGCCACCCACTGTCGCCATCATCGAAACGTCGCAGGCAGTGCCATCCCGTTGCCGAAAATCGTATACCCGCCCTGGGACCTGGAGATCTCCCAAAAATAACATGGGCGCTAGTGCGGAAACTGAGCTTTTACCTTGCCAGCATGCCAGGATACGACTCACCGAGCGACGCTAGCAAACGCTAAGCAACCCAAGTTGTAGCACTGCAAGATCGAAAGCAAAATGACTTGCCAAAGAGTCGGTACTTCATAACGAGATTTGAAATTAATTATGGATCACAACGGCGTGGCAATCTCAGTCCGAGCTGAATCTCAAACGTAGATCGTCCATTGCAATGCAAGTGAGCTGGGACTCGGAGCAAGGGGGAGCAGTATGCGAGGCGACGCAGCAGCATTATTTAATGATGCATGCATGTCGTAGTTGAGCGCCAACATTTGGGTACACGCCTCCTCCCCGAACGCGAGGAGTGGCGATCACTAACCTTGCGACTAGTGTAGCGCAGTGCTAGTCAAACGAGATTGCGGGACTTGGTATACTTATTCCATTTGATCAATGGTGAGACATGCAATGTTCAACGACACCGTCACTAGCTTCGCAAGAAACTCAGCACGACTTGTTTTTACAGAAGGTGCACATGGTAGGTGCTTACATCTATTCATACATGCTCATTGCTGCGTCTTTTGATGCGACAGTTCAATCTACCTGTACCCTCACCATATTCAAAGCTGGGCGAGGATCGTTTTGGAAGCCGAGACTGTGATGTCGGAAGGCACCTGCTCAACAGCAATGTGCGTGATTTTATCGTCCTCTGTGACGATCGCAAAGCGCTACAAGCAAAAACAGCACTGTCAGGATTCCAGAAAACACAGGCAGCGGTAGCTACACATACTTTAGAGCGCGGAGAGCCTAGAAGGGGCGACGCGTCGAAGAGGAGACCGAGGTTTGCGAGGAAGACGCCTTTGTCGTCTGCCAGGAATCGCACGGCTGGGGGGATGCGCGTCTGTCAGTGAACCGAACTTGGGATGAATGCATGTCACGGAAGGAGCGTACGCGTTCCGTTTGGGGCCAGCTTCTCTTTCCATGCTCTGCGCATATCTCAATACCAGCAATCAATGTAATACGAAAAAGAATTCAACACGCACTTCGTCACAAAGGCGTCGTTGACGGCCACGATGTAGATCTCGTTTACGCCCTTCGCCTTGTATTGTTCGTAATCCTCGATATAACCCGGCACCTGAGAGCTGCACGGCGGCGTAAATGCGCCTGGCACGCCGACCTATAATCAGCGATGGTGATGACGACTGATCAGTTGGATGTGCCGGCGACAGGAAGTAGGAAGCGCACGATGATGTTCTTGCCCTTAAGCTCGAGAGTGATGGGATGTTCGGGGTCTGTCTCCTTGAGGTCGGAGGACGGGGGGATGGTAGCGCCCGGCTCGACTTGGGAATTGCTAATGAGAGTCGAGGCGGCGGAATGAGCGGCCTGGGCAGCTTTCGCGATAAAGGATGCCATGTTTGTAAGGGGGTAAGTGAAGTTAGGTGGGGTGGAGGCTTGAGGTTGTGAGCGCAGAGTTGGGTCTTATAGCAGTTTGAGCGAATCAATGACATCACTGGTGCTTGATATGGCCCAAGGTTGAGCTCGCCACATCTCGCAATGGGTGAGAATGGCGAACTCCATCATCAGTGAGTTCCATCCGATGCAAACTGCTGTGAGATGGAAAATGTGCTCAGTTCGTCAAGATGCGCTCATTTGTTGCAGTGAACGCACCTATTCTTAAACCCTGGATTCTAGCGTACACAGTCGATGTTAATCATGGTAAAGCATTCACCTTTCACGAGCGCAGGAGTCTCGAGCTACGAACCAGCTGTAAAGTGGTGCGATGTCGGCGCACTTTCACTCACGTAGCCTTGTAGCCACGAGTGGCGATGGTCACGTCGGGACCCTGTTTATACACTTTTGAGACGGAATACAGAATTTATACCGAGTTCTATGTTTGCTCGCTCTAATCTGTGGCCCGAGATCAGAGTTGAGCAAGGATGCTCTTCGCCGACGTGACGGTCACGTCTGATGGAACCTCCTCGACACCGATGTAGGTGACTTTGTCGCCGTCGGCAATGATGGCGAAACGCTGGAATTCAAAGGAAAATCAATGGAGAGCATAGAAAAAAAGAAAACGATGAGGGGTGTAGATACCTTGGACCTAGGAGCTCCCAGAAGAGGGGACGCGTCAAACAGGAGGCCAAGATTGGCCAATAACGCGCCTTTGTCGTCGGCGAGGAAGCGTACGGCTACACAGAGATACACAATGAGATTAAGACGCAATAAGACGCGTGGGTGGCGTACGGGTTCCATCAGGAGCAAGTTTGGCCTTCCAGGCCCTGTGCGACGCGTCAGGATGCGTCAAAAAGATATAACACGCGAGAAAACGCGTACTTCATCACGAACGCGTCGTTGACGGCCACGACATATATATCCTTGACGCCCTTTGCCTTGAACTTCTGGTAGTCCTCGATGTAGGCGGGCACTTGGCTGCTGCACGACGGGGTGAACGCGCCTGGGACACCGATCTGCAGCATACGCTCAAGTAAGGACGTGTACACGCGTGAATGGCACGTACGATGATGTTCTTTCCCGTCAACGTCAGAGTTATCGGTTTCTCGGGATCGCCTTCCTTCAAATCCTTCGACTGAGGGATGGTGGCACCTGCTTCGACTTGCGCTTTACTGAGCAAGCCCGCAACGGCGGAGTGCGCGACTTGAGCTGCAGATGCGATGAAAGATGTCATGTTTCGTTATGTGAGTGAGTGGTTTGGGAAATCGCTGGGGATGATGAGAGTCGGGAAGAGAAATGGGCAAGGGTGTGGCTCCGTATTTAAGGCCTCTGAAGCTGAGATCAGCCTGGATCGGGATCGTCGCATTAGAGTCTGCAAATGAAATGACGCGCCTTCAAACTTTGCTGAGCCCAATCTATAGCTAACCCTAAGCAAACGGCGCTCCATAAGGAAAACCGGACGACGAAAGCTCTCCTCGACGAATGAAACTTGGCCAAGAAAACAAACCTTGTAGTGACCGGCGGAGTCTCAGGGGGAAGCGAGTGCGGAATACCCCGAGTCATCTAGTTCCTCGAGGATCGGCAACGCAGCACGAGCGACACCTGCAGGAGAGATGAAATCATCTTGAAGTCTTGTGTGCAAAAGCGGCGCGCTGCAGCCAAAACAGAGATGTTCGAACTGAAACTGGTTTTGCATACCCGCGGAGCATGTCCGCTTGACCGTTGAAAACTGCGATAGGATTCAGAAGTAATGCCATCCAGTTCAATGGAAAGAAAAACATACAAGCAAGATGGGAGTGGGTAATAATTACACCTGGAAGAATAAATGGCCATAGAGCATTTACGACCGAGAAATGTTTTGATACTGTAGGCTAGCGCTATCGTACACCGGCTGGAATATGCGGTCCTTCTCCTTTACCATAAACCTACGAAACCGTCAGAATGGTGAAAAAAAGAGTCGATGCATATACGCACAGAAGCAGCTCGTTCACATAATCTCGGACCAAACCCACCGATTCCGAATCCATGGTAGAGCTTGCGACCATGCCTGGCAGAGAGACTGGGGATTGAGGACGGCCTTCAGTACACGATTCTGCGAGCAAAGCAGACTAACGCACCGAGCATCCGCAGGAAATGCTCTGCGCCATACACGGCGCTCATGTCAGTTTCGTGTCCAACTTTGACGCTCTGGCCAGAGATGTACCGTTTCCGCATCTCGGCGTACTGTGGACGTTCCGCGCGGTAAAGTAAATTTGCACCCAAAGACCGGTCGAAATATACTTTCAGCCCAGATATGATGGTTGGGAGGACGAGTGGCGGGTCTCGCAGACTGTTCGCCGGTAAGTAAGATGTGATGTCTGGATACGCAAAGAAAGGCGGAAGGGAACACACTGTGTTGATTTAGGCAGGGACAGGACGTAAGTTTGAAATTCGGAGAGAATGTCCATCACGGTTGGATTTCGGGGAAGCGTAACGAGCTGTTGGATGGCGTCAGGGAGGCATGCTGGTAACTGCAGGAGACGACACAAACCTGGTTGTTTTTCGTCACAGCCTCCCAGTCATCGACAAGAAGCGCCTTCAGTATCTCGGGCACGTTCAATTTCATGTCCGGCTTTTTGTGGCTCTCATCCTGTACGCAGAGCGTATCAGTCAGATTTGCATAGTTTGTGCGCAGACCGACATACCTCCTCCCGCCCGCGCTTCGTTCCCCGTGTGCCGTCCTTCCGCCCACCGAGGCGCGAGGAGCTGCCCGTTTCCTTCATGCTAGCGCCCGCCGCCTTGCCCTTTGCCGAGGTCGAGGCAGAGGCCGACGCTGCGGCCGCCTGCAGGCCCTTCTGCACCGCGACATTCGACTCGTTCAGCTTCAGCAGCCGTGACGCGGGGACCCATTCGTCCCATCTACGAAGCAGCTTTTAGCATTGTTCGCATTGCAACGCGTGATAACGAGACGCGAAGACTCACGTTTGTTTCCACCCTTTGTAGTGGACGAAGTAGTGGGGGCCAACCGAGCCCAACTTCGAGTTGGTCTCGTCCCAATCCTCAGTTTTGAGGACCTTGGCCTCGTAGATGAGAGGCCCATGGTAGCATAGTACGCGCTCGTTGATTGCATACGAGATCGACATGGAGGAAAGAAAGAGGCTGTTCGGAGTTCGGATGCACACTCAGGGAGGTTCTCAGAGTCAAAAGGTCGGTCAAAGGTGATTTACTTTCACGACAAATGCGAGTGGGGCATAAAATAATGTGTTGGACGTCAACATATATACTTAACGGCATAGATAGCTTAGTGTCGGCATAAATAGTAAACCACATAGTACCTCCTGCCCGCGGCGAGCACAAGCAAGACGTAGGACGGAGGTGGGGAAGTAGATATCTCCGCATGCGCGACACGCCCTGCACAGAGAAAAAGAAATTGTGTCCATGTAACGGCGAGGAGTGGAGCGCCAGCTGCGAAACGCAGGGTGGCACTGATCCACGAGGTCGTGTTCGACTGTAGACGCGCACGCAAAGCGTTAGCAATACTATTTGTGACGTGATTGAATAATACAGTCGACGACGGCGACTCACGTATTGGTGATACAATTGTTACAGTTGGTCGGCGCAAATACAGGGGGGCGCCGACACATACCCTATTCGTATAGTAAGGGCACAAGAAAGTGGCCAGAGCCGCGACCGACTTGGTGCCGGGCCGCCAGAAGAGCGGAGTCATCATGACACGCTACGCCATGCTACAAAAGCACGCCGGGAGCGCCACGGAAAGTGGATAAGGGGCTACATGGTGGGCGGTGGAAACCCGGGGGTGTTTTAGTCGAGGCCATAGTGGACATGCTATAGAAAGAGAAATGCATTAGGGTAGGTATAGTAGGAGTAGGCGAGGTTTAACATACGTCTTGGGGCTTACTCGTCAGAAACCTCGTTCGGACCCGTGACTACTTCACGTCCGTGCGGCACACGCCGCACAATATCGCTTCTTGTGACCCCTGTTCTTCCCAAGTGTCCAATCAAACACGCCGTCGTACTCGATGCCCTGGCGAGCGGCCAGGCCACGAAACAATGCGCGTAGGCCATCGTAGTCGGGTAAGTCCTCGAATTCGAGGCCGCGAGCGTATTTGTAGAAGGCGTCGAACTCCACAGGAAGTCCGACGGTAAGAAGGGCCTCTGTTTCGAGCTTCTTGTCGCGGATGAGGTCCCAGGTCGATGAGACGGTAGTACCCTTGATCCGCCTCCAAGGTAGGGTGCCACGCAAAAAGTAGATGAGCATGTACGCGAGGGATTCCAAGTCGTCACGTCGGGAGCACTCTGGATGCGCGCATGTTAGACCATGATACCACAGCTAGATTCAGAGCACATACCCATTCCCAGATGGGTGTTGATGGCAGCGAAGAGAGACGTACCCACACCGTGATGCTCGTCTTGCTTGTACGGTATGTGCTCGCTAGTTCGTGCATCACGGTATTTCTTGGCGAGCCCGAAGTCGATGACGTTGACAAAGTGTGCGGCGTTGTCTGTGCCCATGACGAAGTTGGCAGGTTTCACATCACGATGCACAAAGTCCTTGGAGTGTATGAACTCTATTCGGTCGAGCTGCAATGGACGGTTAGCAACCAATACATTACGCGAACGCGGGAGCAACGAGGGAGTGAGATTTCCATTTGTGGCGAGTCACTCAAAGTGGCGACCTGCGGACGAGAACGGGTGGTGCAGGCATTGGCAATACCCCAATATTAAAGAGGGGTTCGCGATTCGATCGCTACGCGTCGTGGAGACGTGCACGGAGACCATGAAGCTGAGAGAACGCGAAACATAACTCACGAGTTGGTCCGCGAGAAGAAGTACGGTTTTGAGAGTGAAATGCCTGTTGCACATCTTGAAGAGGTCCTCGAGCGACGGTCCTAGGAGGTCAATGACCATGACGTTGTATTCGCCCTGTTTTCCCGACCACATAATCCAAGGGACACCAGGTCCACCCATAAGCGACTTGTAAACTTTCGACTCTTGCTTGAGCGGGCTGATGTGTTTCGACGAGACAGCTGGCTCAATCTTGATCGCCACTTCCTTTCCTGCGATGGTGTGGACACCGAGGAACACGGTGCCTTGAACAGACTCGATGAGACGCGTTCAAGACGTGAAATAGAGCGAAAACGAACCACAGCCGCCGATGGCGAGTTCCTCCTCCAGCCTGTACTTTCCACCAAAAGTGAAGTCCATGTCTGCAGCGTAAACGAGGATATTAGAAAAGCGACGGGTGACCGAGCGGCGTATGGGCTCACGTAGAATACAAGATGGTCAACGAGATGAGGGGAGAGAGAGAAACAAAAACGATCAGGTTTCAAACTTGAGAGACACTAGTCCAACGAACCATTACGTAACCCTGCTCTGTTTACGTCACGGTGCCCGTGACATACTTTGTGACGCAGCGCGTTCGGAGGCCGCGCTGTCACGTCCCTCGACGCTATCCATAACCTCATGCTCGTCTCCATGTTGGTTTCGCTTTGCATAATATCTCATCTGCAAGGACGTACACAATGGAATAGTTGTGTCTCAGAGATGAGCTCGAGAATGGCGCATTGTGTCTTCCAGAAGGCGCCGTCAGACTTACCCGAAGTTACTCCCGGAGGCCCGAACATTCCATCGCACGGTCTCAGAATTTCCTGTATTTCCGACTTGTGGACGCCGGTGGGTCACAGAAATCTGCTCTACTGTTGACAGGTCTCACGGAACAAGTCGACCGTAGGTGAACGTGTTAACGGCGTGGTCGACGATAATCGATACCCACCGATCTCCTGTCTCGAGGCCGGTGGGAGCGCAGATGATAATGATATCTCTGCTGCACTTATAGAATCGATGATGACATGCCCCACGTCCTCGAGCGTGCAATGTGTATGCCTCGACGCTGTGAGCCATCTCCCCGTGTATCATATTCGGGTGGTCCACGCTCGGCCTCAAAAAAGAACGCTATTCATGAAACCACGGCTGTGGAATCGAGGTGAAGTACTTGCTCACGCTATTATCATTGACACCATGCAACTAAACCCATGCAGACCTTTTGATTTTCTGACACGGCGCTTTGTCACGAGCTCGCAATGCCAAGTACTGCTCTACTTATATCGTGGCGAAGAATTCAAGTCTACAATTCAAGGCTACTGAGACTAACCGACTATGGCTACAGAAGGTCTGACGCGATCCTGGAGATCTTTTGTGGCGGCAAGGATACAGGTGAGAGCTGGTGAACAATTACAATCGTCACCGAATGCTGAAGAGCGAAGTATCACTGTTTATTTTACCAGAGAGCTGACTGCGATCCCTTCCCGCAGGATATCCGAAAGGAGCCCTGATTGTCGAAATATTCGGACAATAGGTTTCTCGTCGGGGTATGCATATGCGTTACTCTGGACACTGGGTACGCTTTGCCTTCAACTTCCTGATGAGGCAGACGAACAATGGGTGGCCCGGGCCACCGAGCATGGACCGTCCTTTCGACGCGCTTTGGCCCAATTTTCGACATTTATATAGTCTGCCTTCGTTCTCTCATCCTATCATCTCCTACCCGTCACCCAAACTCCAGCCTCGTCACAAATCAACACCCAGGCCATGCACGCCACACAAGAATATACCGCCGGTGGCATCGAGGTTCCCAACTTTGAGGCCGCTATGGCGCACAAGCCATTCCTCCACATCCTCGCCGAGATCATACAGGACCACAACAGCGAGAAAGACGCCTGCGGTGAATCTAGCCCCGCGTCCTCCTCATCCTCTTCGTCCTCCTCGCCATTCTCGCCCTCGTCTCCCATTCCACAACCCTTGCGCGCGTCCCCTGCACCCTCGCTCACCCTCACCCCTCCGACCCCGGATCCGGAGAACCCGACCTTCCCCCCAGGCCTCGGGCGGGCGTTCCCGCCGTGCCCCGTTATTCCGGAGGACGTTGAGAGCAACGCGGAGGCTGGCGACGCGTTCTTGGAGGAGATGAATGCGTGGATGGACGCGGTGCGCGCGTGGCTTCAGCAAACTGAGCGGCGATAAAGGGACCTCTTCCGTGGGCCCGGGCCCGACGTTTTGTATGGCATGATGTTGCTGTTGTGTAGTACTCTAGGATGTACTTGGATTTTGTACCATCGCTGTCTGGTCGTGGAATTGTATTCAAGAAGTTCCTCACATTCTTTCAGATCTCAGCGTCAAAATTACAACTTCAAAGAGACGTTTAGTCTACAGCAAACAGCGGTATCTACTTAGCCTATAGACCGACCAGATTCTTGAACGGTGAGTGGGACGGGGTAACTGAGTGAATGTAGTTGATAGTCTCGTCAGAGGACAAAGTTCTATTATCTGGTTAGAACAGGTGGTCATTGGTCTTTGCCCGAAAACCTTCGGCGGGTAACTCAAGCAGTACAAGTGATATATACGATGGACCTGTGGTTAGTATAATCTCTTACGCACCCCTGCAGCAAATCTAGTCAGTACAAGACAAGCCTGCGCTTTTGCGTTTCCCGACGGTAGCGTCCTGACATATGAAGCCGATTTCAAGGCGAAGCAGTGCATTGCTAAACGAAACATTCGATAAGCAACGGACACACAAATAGATTAAGAGCCTATACGCACCAACTACGAGAGGCACAACATTTTCTTGCGGGAAATTTTTTACTTCGATTAGACAACAGCTAGTATGAGGCACAAGACGAGTCAGTAGCTGCTGCATCCATGACGAGCTTGCAGGTACATACATACCTGACAGATATGTATGCCCAGTATACGGCGGAACGGGACGACTACATAGGACTATATGGGCTTGATCTTGAAGTGGAGCGAGATGAGGGAGAATATGAGACACTGGGGCTGGGGGTTAGCATGGCAGGAATGTGGAGGAGGAGGGCGTGTATGGACGGACGGACCTTCAGATCCTGCACGAGGTAGTAGAAGACGCGCAGGCCCTCGGGGTCCTCGCTATCCTGGATGTCAACCAGCGAGCCGATCTTTGCCGTCTGCGCAAAAACTCAGTACTGCGACAACGACGCTGGATGGATGAATATCTGGCGCACCTCAAAAGCGATGTGGTCGTTCCCGACACGAATCTCGAGCTCCTGTTTTCCGACGATGTTCTTTTTCGGCCAATTCGTGTCGTCCTCCCTGCGCAGCGTGAGCACATTGTACATACAGCATACCACCGAAAAAAAGACACGCACTTGGTTATCTCGCTCGATTCCACGATGCGCTTCAGCTCCTTGACCACGAGCGGCCCTACCCACACTACATTTACATTACCACAACATGAGCGTCGACACGAGGTCGGGAAAAACGCGGACGCGGGCGGGTAACGCACTTTCTTTGCGGATGAGCGAGTCATTCCGGTAGTTCGAGTTGTTGGCGTAGCGCAGCCGGCCGTGCGAGTACTCGAACTCGAGGAACTCGTGTCCGTGCTTGCCAGAGTGGCCCGTGCTGTGCGAGGGGGGATTTGGGTAAGCTTGGGTGATATTTCCTGGCGGAGATGGGCGGTACTGACTAGTATCTGTGAAGCAAGTCGGAAAGTCAGACTTTGGGTGAAGGAGAGTAGACGGGCGCTGTTACCTGAGGTAGAAGGGGTCTTTCTCAACGGCAGACATTGCAGATGTGTTTCAATTTGCGGAGGTTGGTGGTCAAAGTTCAAGGCGAAGCGTTGGTTTGCCCTGCCGCCGGAAGCATCCGATTTCCGACACATGCCCACAGTGGCTGCACAGTGGCTGCACGATCTAAGAGCAAGTGCACTTAAGCGCATATTCAAGGTAGATGGGTACCAGTGTAGCGCAGTCTGTTACATGTTTAAATATGAAGGTAAGTAGTATGCACAATATAGCTACAAGTGTCCTTGTGCCGACGAACGGAGCAAAAGATACAGAAAGTCATTCCTCGAATTGCTGTTCGATGTGTTGACGGATAATGGCCATCACCTCCTGGCGTACAGCAAGAGGCATTGTCGCTGCGTGTAAGAGCAGTTAGTGTTGTTCCAGGGTACATTTACCATGCTGAGGACTCACTTCGGGCCTGTGGGGAGAGCTGTTCAAGCAAGTTATGAGCAGTTGGTGGAGGAGAGGCCCGTGCTTTCTCTAATGTGACAGAGTAAGCGTGTATTCCGCGGCATGCTAAAGAGACATACCTTTGCTCTGATGCCTCAAGTCATCCGTCCAACCGCTTTCATTCAACTTTTGCGCGAGCAAACGTTGTATCCTGTATATGAAGAGTGCATGCTTGAGTTCTAGCGTGAACGTGCATATGGTGGGTCAAACACACCTATCCCAATCGCCGCTCTCGACGAGACGACGCTGTATCTGCTCGTAAAGCCCGTCAATAGCCCGGGTCCTACCCATCTGCCACAAACGCGAGGGAAAGTGAAAGAGAAAGGACAAGTCTCGCCGCGCCTGTGGAATGAGCCACGTGATGCGAATCTGAAATTTCACCAAGTTTCTGCTCCGAGTCCTGTAACGTTGCTCAAAACGCATCGACGTCCATTCATCATTCCACGATGCTGTCTATCGCCGCCGCAATTGCGCGGCCAACGCGAAGAACGATACCCGTCGCTTTGCAATGGATGCGCTACAACAGCACCGGCGCACCACAACCTCCAGCACCGACGGACGACGAGCCCGAACTCACTGTCGAGGACTTTGACCCTAGCATGTTGCCCGCTGGTGCACCCCCAGACGCCGTTGCGTTCGAGGGACATGATGTGGATATAGGTCCAAGCGGCCCTGCAAATGCAGGTGGCCCCAGGTATACACTGGGTCGCGGTGACTTCATTGACGGTTCTCCGTGAGTAACCTCATTTCTTGCATATTGCTACATGGGAAACTCATACATGATACCTAGCGCCGTGTCTATACCGCAGCAGTATGAATATTTCCGGGAACAGACCATTGGACTCCCAAAAGAGGAAGCGGAAGCCTCCGTTGCTGCCAGCATTCTCCACGGGCGCAGCGTCCTCGAGCCCGTGTACCACCCCCGACCACACGGCGTACCCGTCGCACAGCTCCACATCCGCTCCTTCGTCCACCGCGAGCTCGACTTCTTCGCGCACTTCGCCAGCCACGCCGCAGCCGCGCTCGGCATCCCCATCACGCGGCCCGCGATGCTCCCGACCCAGCGCCGCCTGTGGACGCTCATGCGCTCGCCGTTTGTGCACAAAAAGTCGCAGGAGAATTTCGAGCGCAAGGTGCATAAGCGCGTTATCAAGGCGTATGATGCGGATCGGGAGGTCGTGGACCGCTGGGTGCGGTACATTCGGCAGCACCGGATGGCGAGTGTCGGGATGCGGGTGGTAAGGTGGGAACGTGCGCCTGTTAGCGTAGGCACGAAGATGCTGGGCAAGGTGGTTGCTAGTATGCGGGATGAGGATCAGGTCAAGCAGCTTGGTGAGGAGATTATCCGGCAGGAGCTTGCGGCGCAGGCAGAGGGCGTGCGGGCACTCGAGGCTGGGGGAGAGCCTACACCGAAGTCTGCAAAGACCTCTGCTAATCCTGATTCGGCATCACCCGCAAAGCCCTCCGCTAGCTCGACACCTCCACCATCGAGTCCCCCCGAATCACCGAGCTCCTCATCCGAGCCGTCCTCGCCCACACCTCCAGCCCCCGAGAAGCCCACGCAATCGCGAGTCTCACAAGCCCAAGAAGTAGTGGCATCTATCAAGGCTGCAGCTGCCGACGAGGCCTCCAACACCCCGCCCGTCGAGGTTCCCGAAATTCACGAGGCCGACGTGAAGGAGGTGCTCGACACCGCACCTGCGTCCGAGCCAGTCGAGGTCGTCGAAGACGCTGAGAAGCCACTCATTGACGAGGCGCAGGTGACGGAAGTGCTCGATACGTCCGCGCCAGCACAGGAGACGGACGAGGGCAAAAAATCTGGGGCCGACGTACCCGATACTACGGTGGAGAAGGTGGCTGCTGCTCCAGCTGAAGAGGGTGCGCAGGCGGGTGGATCTGACAAGACGACGTCTTCGTGAGACGTACTTACTCGCAATACTGATATTCCTTTGGGTGTTAATCTAATTTTTTCGTTTGGGCCCATAATTATTGGCGTGAAATCGTATTAGCATGTCTCTTGAACGCTTTGAACTGAAGATGGTGCGAGTTATCCATTCAGACGTCGAGTCCCGCCAATTTCTCGCCGCCCCGCTGCGCCTTTGTTGTGACATATTTGCCAACAGCAGCCATCGAGGACTCGGAGCACGCGCCGGTTGGGACACGTCTAACACACCCATATGCTGCTCCGTCTACTCTCCAGTGCGCTCATACTCCTGCGCCTGTCTCTCTATGCGCGGGCAGCCGCATTAACGACTGCCATCGCGGCGAACGAGCGCTTGTGCTTTTACGCTGACGTGGACAAGGCTTTCGAAAAGATCGGCGTGAGTAACAAGTACTCCAAGGTCTAAATTACACTGGAACTAACCCCTTGCAGTTCTATTTTGCAGTGCGTAACACCCACCACGACGGGCAATGGACTGTCCAAACCTTACGCTGACCTACTGTAGGTTCAATCCGGCGGCTCCTTCGACATCGACTACGAGATCCGCGACCCGAACGAAAAGGTCATCCTCGACGGCGCGCGCGAGCACCAGGGCGACTACGTCCTCACCGCAAACACCCCCGGCGAATACGCGTTCTGCTTCGAGAACGACATGTCGACGCTCACGGAGAAGCTCATCGACTTTGACATCATGATCGAGAGCGAGCCGAGGCGCGAGCCCCCCGCGAAGCCCGGCCAGATTAGCGAACATACGAGCGCGCTGGAGGAGAGCGTGTTTAGGCTGAATGGGCTGTTGATGAATATTAAAAGGACACAGAAACAGTGAGTGGCGGACGATGTAAGGGGTTTGGGCGTTACTGACGGGATTTTTGCGTTCAGCTTCCATACCCGCGAGAACAGAGGGTTTTCGATCGTCAAATCTACACAAAAGTGCGTAGCTTGAATGATCTTGCGCGCTGCTGGTAGAATACTGATACTTCACTGGTGCGACAGTCGATTGTTCTGGTACGCCGTGCTAGAGAGTCTTGGTGTCGTCGGCATGGCAGTGTGCGTACCCTCCTTTCAAATGTCGTGCAAGTATTAAACGCTGATGCTTTGCTGCAGACTCCAGGTCTACATTCTCCAAACGTTCTTCACAAAGACCGGTCGGCGGTACAAGGTGTAGGTTTCGGGATTGTCATGCGCTTGGATGCTGTGTAAATTATTATAAGCATGGATGGCTCTTGCTCTGGATCCTAGTGCTTAATCTGGGAGTGATTTTACTGCAAGGAATAGGCCATGTTCAGCGTTCAGACACCATATTGCTCTTGGAAATATTGGCAAGACATGGACCGTGCGCGCAAGATGAATATCACGTAATCAACGACGCGTATAAATTTGCCAAACACCTTTTCTCCGCCCTCGACCACGACCACGACCACAACATGCACTCAGACTTTACACGGTGAGCCTCTTTTCTGAGCCTCTGAATTTTTTCCTGTGACCTGTACGAGATGAGATAATTTGCTGTGCACCAGACGGACGTGCACATTCTGCACGGATGTCGAGAATCCAATGCCCGGCTCCCTTTTTACGCTTGGGAGTCCTGACTTTTTTGCTATCGCTTTTTATGTTTGCGCAAAGTCGACTTGATGCTGACAATCGATTTCTTCCCTAGGTGCAGTTTCGCGGAGGATCATGTAGTTGGTACGGGTTATGTAGGGTCTCGTATACTGTCTGCATGTTGCGCTGTGAATGATATGAATCTGGTGGAACTTGTCGCTCGTGAAGGAAATTTGAAGATCATACACGCCGTTTCATTGCTCGCAGAATGTGGATGGTGGATTGTACTGGATTTATTGAGTTTCGCTACTATGTCGTGTCCATCTCGTCGCCGCCGACCATCCTGACCTCCTCGCTCACCACCAAATCCCGTACACTTTCTTTCGCCCACTTTGTCGTTCCCCTCCTGAAACCATATGTCCGCTCCTTCGTGACGCGCTCATTAGGCTTCACGAAATTACGCAGCATCTCCGTGTTGTGCTCGGTGATGACGCACGCGTCGACGTTGGACCCGGACCCAAGATCGTTGAAGATACCAGCGGATATGGCGGCGGTGACGAGCGAGAGTGCCTCCTCGCGCGACATGTCTGGGTGCCATTGGGACTCAAAGACGGCCATCGCTGCGAGCGAACCGGAACCCATCGTCACGTAGGGTAATTTGTCGGTGGATCCGTGAGGGTGGATCGTGAATAGGTGTGCGCCGGTCGAGTCAACGCCGCCGAGCACGAGGGCCGCGCCTACCTGGCCTTGATACCTATAACGCGGGTAAATCAGGTTTTATAACGGACGGAATTATAGAGACCATACCTGAAAAGCATCTGCTTCAGCATGGTCATTGCGGTCACGACGCGCGGCTTGCGACCCGTAGATAGCCCATGAAGCTCCATGTTGGAAGAGATGAGGGCGGTGGTGAACTCAGTATCAGCTGCAGTTCCGGCACCACAGCACCGTATCGACTCTGTGATGTAGTGAATCTATGTGAACTGGTCAGTATTTTCGACGTGAGATTTGGGCACCAATGTACCTTTTCGCAGTTCTTGTCGGCTACTATAGGGCCCTCGGTGGCACGCGTATCGGCGCCGAGGACGATACCATCCTTGAACACGCAGCCCACGATGGTTGTACCCGTACTTGTTGCTTTGGGCAGCGGGATGCCCTTGTTCATAAGAAAGTCATTCCTGCTCCATCGATGTCAGAGATACGCGGGTAGCTGCACACTGCGCACACAGACCTGACTTGGTTGGAGAAGTCGAAACCGGGGGAGGAGTAAACTGAAGCGGAGGCCATGACTGTTGTGCGCAAGCTTGTAGTCGATGGACGCGCGGCGCGTCTCCTCCAGAACCGGAACCGCCACACGTCGGCCACCGGAAGCCCGCGATATCTCACACTGGCACACAGCCCGACGGAATTGCTATTTGTACCCGCTTTTACAGAGACTACGACAATGGACGGCTGGAAAAACATTCAATCGAGCCTGCAGGGCCTCAACATTGGCCAGTCTGCAAACAAGTTCGCCAAGGGCTTCAATTCCAGCGTACAGGCTACCAGGGAGCGTCTTGGACAGGCAAGTCGAGTCGCGGTTCCAGTGGCGGTATAACAGCGACTGACGTGGTGTACAGGTCTCGCCGGATGAGATCACTGAGCTGCCCCAGGGTACGCATCTTTATGAACGGTCTGCCTTGGTTTGAGACTGACATGTAGTAACCAGAGTATAAGGACCTTGAAGCGCGCGTCGATGCCCTCCGTCAAGCGCACATCTCCCTGCTCAAGTACGTACAGGCTTTGAGAGACCGTGATTCATGGCTGACGGATGTCTCTTCTAGAATAACGAAAGTTTACGAATCCGAATCCTACGATTACCCGGTACAAATCCAAGAGTCCATTGCGGAGCTGTCGACCTCTATCGGCTACGGCATCTCTCATTTCGCTGCCACCAACCTGAAGGGTACCAACCTTCCCGCTCCCCCTGAGCCCACTGCACCCCCCGCTGCTCAGCACAAGACACTCCCTCACGCGCTTGGCCGTGCCGCCACCACCGCAGCAGCAGGTCTCACTGACCCCGCCGACAAGCTTGGAAAAGCGCTTGCCCTGTACGCTGGTGTATGGGATAAAGTGGCTGCCGCACGGCTCAATCACGATGCGGACATCCAGGCTGGCTTCCTGCAGCCATGGCAGACAACGCTCAACACCCACATCACCGTCGCGATGAAAGCGAGACAGGCGGTGCGCGTCAGTCGTCTTGAGCTTGATGCTGCGAAGCAGGCGTAAGTTCCCTCCCGCCCCATTTTCTATGCGTGCTAACCGAAATCTGTGCAGTCTCAAAAACGCGAACCCAGCGAAGCAGGAGCATGCACGATTGGAGGTAGAGAACGCCGAAGATGACCTTGTGCAGAAGACCGAGGTCGCTATCACACTGATGAAGACCGTCCTTGATAACGTTCGTTCAGTTTCGTCACATATGCCCTATGCTTTGGTCTTACTCTCCACTAGCCTGAACCTATCAAGAACTTGAACGAGCTGGCGAAGGCCCAGGTTAGTGATTCGGTTGCGCGCTGTGTGATCATCTGCTCAAATCATTTTAGCTTTCATACTTCGCTGCCTCCGCAGAGGCACTCTCCGCTGTCCAGGGCGAGATTGAAGAGCTTAGCGTCGCCGCCGAGGGCGAATACAGGTAACTTTCCTCCAGCATCCCCGTCTTTCCCTCGACTTACCGTGCGGTGCCTCAAGGAAGTCTCGCGACCACTGAGAACGTGTCACTGGCTTAAACGGACTACTTTGCATCTTCGATACATGCCGGACGGGGATTCGCGTCTTACTCATTTTCCCGACTCTTTCTGTTGGCCTGCTCCCAAGTTTGATTACTATACGGTGTCTCTCGACTTCTGTGGTATCCGTGTTATTGCTGCTGTATTGATATCGCCCGAGTATTGTCTGCCGTATAACAGCGCCGTATTCATGCCACCCGTTGTCTTCCGCGATTTCGTCAGGGGTCTTGAGTCCGCGGCGATCGTCGACTCATATTCGCGCCGTGCAAACTGGACGCTGTAATCGACTTTGATTATCTACGTTCGCCTTGCACAAGTTGCTCAACTTGCACAATGTCGGCTCAATCGCAAACGACTATCACGCCGCATTCGCAGGAGCCGTTCGTGACGCGGACGTACCCCTCCGAGCCTGAGCTCGACAAGACCATCCACTCTGCGGCTGCGGCGCAGGCGAAATGGACACAAGTCCCACTCGAGAAACGCATTGCGATCGGGCGTAAATTTATGGTGAGCAGGAATATATACTCGTACAAAAACGAGACCTGAATACACCGCTTCGTAGGAAGAGTTCAAGAGGATGAGTGATGAGATCCCACTCGAACTCACTTTGCAGATGGGCCGGTGAGCGATCTATCATGTTTCGCAGGAAGGCCCTTGTCACTGATGATTTCTGTAGACCAGTAAAGCAGAATGCAGGGGAGATACGCGGGTTCCTTGAGCGTGCCAACCATATGCTTGACATCGCCGAGTCCTCGCTCGCCGACGTCCCGCTCACGGAAACCGACAAGCCTGGATTCAGGCGCTTCATCAGGCGCACCCCACTTGGCGTCGTCCTCGTAATTGCGCCGTGGAAGTATGTCCCCTCTCCTCGCTGCGAAACCCCGGTATTGACTGTGACCGCAGCTTTCCATATCTCACCTCCGTGAACTCTGTGCTCCCCGCTATAATCGCAGGAAATGCGGTGCTCCTCAAGCCGTCCCCGCAAACGCCTCTGACGGCAGAGCGTTTCGCTGCGGCGCTCACTGCGGCGGGCGTCCCCGCTGACTTGATTCAGGTCCTGCACCTGTCTCCGGAGCTCACGACGTACACCATCAAGCATGACAAGGTGAACTTTGTGAGCTTCACCGGGAGCGTGGTGAATGGGCAGGCAGTGGAGAAGGCGGCTGTCGAAGCCCCGGGGTTCAAGGGCGTGGCGCTCGAGGTATGTCCCTTGTACCTTGTGATCGATTACCCGTGCGGATGGGTGATGGATATTAGCTCGGGGGGAAAGACCCTGCGTATGTACGGAGTGACGCAGATTTGGAGTATACGGTTGCCGAGCTCGTAGATGGTGAGCGTGTATCTCATCTCCCGTTGTCCAAGTAATGCTCAGCGATTTGCTTTGTGCAGGCGCATTCTTCAACTCGGGACAGAGCTGCTGTGCCGTTGAGGTGCGTTCGATTGTGTCCAGCTTTTGGCATTCCCCACTCACATTGTTGTGAGCAGCGCATATATGTGCACGACTCCATCTATGACAACTTCGTCTCGAAATACGCGGAGCTAGTCGGGCAATACAATCTCGGCGACCCAACAGTGGAGGGCACGAACCTAGGCCCTGTCGTCAGCCTAGCGAGTGCCGCGCGCATCCGGAAACAAGTTGACGATGCTGGTGCGTATTTCTTCCTGCCCATCCCTGAATGGTGCGAGCGGCTTGGGCATACCATCTAACGGCTTGAACAGTGGCTTCTGGCGCCAAGGCGCTGATAGACGAGTCTCGCTGGCCTATAGCGCAGAAAGGCACGGCGTACGTCGCGCCGCAGGTGCTCGTAGACGTGAACCATAGTGCGTCCCTCCCCCTTCCCCTCCATAGCCAGTGGCCTGATGGTTGTGCATACGACAGGTATGGACGTCATGATGGTGCGCAACACAGATGTTTCGTGCCACCCTGTCTTTTGACTTTTGGGTGGAACGCACAGGAAGAGACCTTTGGTCCCGTCGTCGGCATTCAGAAAGTGAGCTCCGACGCGGAGGCCCTCGCGCTCATGAACGACTCCCCGTACGGCCTCACCGCGTCCGTCTGGACCAACGCGGACGCCAACCCAGAGTCGCACGAGGCGTTCCTCGCGCTCGTCGACGGCATCGAAGCGGGGACGGTGTTCCTTAACAGGTGTGACTACCTCGACCCGGCGCTGGCGTGGACGGGCGTGAAGAACAGCGGAAGGGGGATCAGTCTCAGCAAGTTCGGTGCGTTGTGTTCAACATCGCGAAATGGAGTGCGTGAAAGACTCACGGTGCATGCACAGGGTACGACCAGCTCACGCGCGCGAAATCCGTGCACATGAAGATCAAGATCTCGTAGACCAGCCACGGGAGGGCGAACAAATATTGGCTCATGTATCGACTTTGACCATAGATCACGACGAAATGTAGTACACTAAAGCGATGTCATTGTATTCCGCTGAGTATCGAACAAGCAAGCAAGTATATAAGTAAGGTTCAGTGTGTATGCTAGACTGTATATGCAGTGGGTCGAATGAAACAGAGCCTGGCCGTGTAAGTGCAAGTGTAAGGGATATGCATGGGCTGGCGGAGGGGAAGGAAAGGCGAAGAAAGGACTGTACAGTGCGGTACGACCGCACGGGGATAAAGACAAGAAATGGATACATACACTACGCGCCCTGTCACGGGAATTATGTGGTACAACACTACAATAGAATGGCACTGCCGCCGCCGTCGAATCGAGCACACAGGCTCACGACGCCCGCGAATGCGCAAGCCCGTCCGCTGCTGGCGATATCACAGCCACAATCACCGATATATCTGCCCACACAACCGTATCAGCATCTCATATGACGAACAAGGGAGTGAAAAGGAAGGGAAGGAGAACGCACCATCGTTCTTCCCACCCCGGAACGCCTTCCCGTGTTCGCGCGCGCGCCGTGCGAATGGGATCTCGTCCGTGGGCTGCTCGGATACACGTCGCGCGCGCGAGCACAGCGCCTCGCTCAGCATTGCAGCTACTGCGCGCCGCCCGATCGTGCCTGCGCGCGGCTGTGGCGTGGATGGGGGCTGCGTTTGCGGTTGTGTTTGCGAAGGCTGGGATTGCGGTTGGGAATCTGATTGAGATGCCGAGGATTGCGACTGGGACTCCGACGTCGGATGAGAGGACTGTGGTGGGTGAGAAGACGACGGAGAAGACAAAAACGCGCGCCGAAAGCGCACAACCTCATCCAGCACGTCCTCGTCCCACAGATTATCGCTCAGCCCGTCCGACGCGAGCACAAGGATGTCGTCCGCACGCACGGGCAGCGTGAGCACCGTCGCGTCCGCGGGCACCGTCGGGGATGCAGGGCCGAGTTGGAGGGGCGCGTTGAACTGCAACGGGGGTCAGTCAGTGTGGGTCAGGAGGAGCGGAGGAAAAGGAGAGGGGGGAGAGGGGAGGAAGAGGAAGAAGAGATACTCACCCCCCACCACATCTCGTCGCTCCGCCACACGATCTCCTCCCCGCGCACAAGCATGCCCATGCAGTCGCCCACATGTGCGATGCGCAAGACCGCCCCGCCCGTCGGCGCCGCATCCGTTTTGGAATCCGGTGTGGCCTCAGCGGCGTCTTGCGGCTCTGTCGACGGTGGACTGGGGTGAAGCGAGAACAAGGGGAACGCGGAGCCGTCTGCGACATCGTTGGCGGACGACGGGGCGTAGTCGAGCACGGCGACCAGTGCTGTGGAGGAGCCCTGCATGAGAGGCTCGGGCGTCCGCACGGGAGCGGGAGACAGGAAGTGCGATCGGGCGGGCGGTGGTGTCCGGGATCGTGCTGGTGGGGGCGTCGATCGTGGTGGGGTTGGCGTCCGTAATCGGGATGGTGGTGGTATTTGGGAGTGGGCAGGGGGTGGTATTGGGAATTGCGGAGACACTGGTGACTGCGATGAGGCTGAGGAAAGAACTGGAGATGAGTGTGCTGATGTCGGCGTTTTCGATCGAGGTGGCGATTGTGCACTCGACGCCTGTACGGACGGATGTGCATTCGATGAACTCGCTTCTACGTTCGAAGGGTTCGACTGCACATGCGATGATTTCGGCTTCCCATACGACGGGCCCGCCATCGCATCGGGCGTCGACTGTGACACATGCGCCTTCAGCGTGCGCTCGTACGCATGCTCCAGGATCATGAGCACATCGAGGCCCTCCTTCAACTCCGCGTCCTCGTCCTCCATCTCCTCCGCCTCCTCCGCATACGGACCGTAGTAGCCCCAGCGGTATTTCGGCGGCGTCGGCGCAGGTGCGGGCTCAGGGGGTTGCGAGGCTGCTGCGACCTCGGCGGAGCAGTAGTGCATGAGGCGCCGTGCAAATAGCGCGGACGGAGATGGTGCGGGTGTGGATGTGTCTGTAAGGGGTTAAGTTAGCAGGGGAAAGACAGGAGAAAGCAGCGACATGCGCACCATGGCGAGAGGAGCGTGCCCAGCCGCCGACACCGTCTGCTACACCCATGGCGTTGTCCCGCACAAAGTAAGCGTCCTCGCCGACCTGCACTGCGAGGTCCATGGGCCCATCTGACTGTTGTGTGCCAGAAGCATGGGCACGGCGCTTGGGGATGCCATATGCGCCGACATCGAGCTGAAAGCGCAGGAGCGGGTGCTTTGCGTGGGCCCTATGTGCATGCTTCGGCGGTGCGCTGTAGAGGAGAGCGGTGGTAGGCGGGTAGGGGAAGAAGATGGGCTGGCCGTGGTACGAGGAGCCGGGCGGGAGCGGGGACGACGGGAGAGAGTGCGAGGGGGTGAGTGCGAGCGAGTACGGGGGCGGATTGGAGTGGTGCTGGTGCGGATTCTCTGCGCCGTCGACGGGCAGCCGGTGCGTCGAGACGATGTGCGGATTTCCTGGCCTCGACGTCGGCGGCGGTGGTGGCGGCGGGGGCGAGTCGAAGAAGGCGAGGCTGGAGGAGTACAGCGAGCGAGAACGGACGCGGGTGGGCGCTGTCGCTGGCAGCTTGGCGTACAGCCGCTTGGGCAGACTCTTCATCGGTCCTGGCCCACTCATCGCGGCCCTCTACAACGTCCAGTGCGAGTACAGAAGACAAATACGACGTCAACCAACAGCTCAAGCTCAATTCCAAAGTCGTCGGCTACCTTCGGCTATGCTCGGATTCATTCCGCTCCGCTCCGCTTACCACTCTCATCCGAGTCCCGACAGGCCTCTACAAATATCCGAGCATTGACCAGACATGAGCAGCATACGGTCCCAAGACTGCTCTGTACTGCCAGTGGAGTAGGACGTCGGGGAGCGGTGAGGTTGTGGCATTGTTTTTAGTTGTTTGGACACTGTGGCGGCACGATATGGACGCTTGTGCTCGCATGTAGAGGATGATCATCACGATATCATACATTCCTTTGCCCTTCTCGTTCTCTGAGCTTCAGTCCGCACTACTCCACGTGGTGATGCGAGTAGATTCGACTCACTAGCCAACACAGTCCCCAGTTTAAATCAGCACCGCGTACCACCTCCAAATCCGAAAAAAAAGAATCAGTGTCCCCCGCTCCGAGGCCCAGTTTTCCACGACGGCACCCCCGCGACCCTACGAGATCCCTGCTCCCTACCTTCAGCACCTACACGCACACCCACAGCCGAATCATCGCCCTGATCGCAGGGCTACAATCACAACGCTTCATCCAGCGAGCTTCTCACCGCAGCAGTTTCGCTCGAATTCCGTTCCATCATCATCATCTTCAGAATCCTCCCACACCCTTTCGAGAAGCTCATCCACCGCTCCTGAGCACATTACACCTGATACATCACCAGCACCTATTCTGGTAACACCCGTTTCAGCAGCCCCTCCGGTCGTACTCATGAGTCAGATTCCCACCATCTCGTGGGGTGGCGTGTTGGAATATGCGGCGGTATTGGGTATGAGACTCGCCACCGTTGCCACTTGATCCTAACACATACAAACAACGTCCGTAGAGTTGCGTTCGTCTTTGTACTTACATCCTCTATCCTCTACTATGATGTTCACTCGTTCTCTGTGATATCTGGGTCCTCAGGCTTTCCGTGCATCAGTGTCTCTGGGTTATTCCTACAGGTTATTGAGCCCCGCTGCTTCTGCTTGCTGTCTGTGTCATTCTCTGGGTCTTATCTGCCACATCAGTGCCCATCTACGCCCATCTGTGCCCATCAGTGTCCATCTGAGCTGATCAGAGCCCTTATCTGCGTCCTATCAGTGTCGGTGTGAG
>KN832568.1:743923-779844 GCA_000827205.1 Plicaturopsis crispa FD-325 SS-3 | reverse complement strand
AGGGGACAGGATGAAAAGACGGGCGAAACAGAGGAGAGAGGATCAAAAATCAGGCGAAACAGAGGGGAGAGAATCAAAAAGACGGACGAAAAAAGAGGGGAGACGATCAAAAGATCGGGCGAAACAGAGGGGAGACGATCAAAAGACGGTCGGAAAAAGAGGAGAAAAATGATGGGGAAGCAAAAAAGACGGGAATTCGTAAAATGATTGCCTAAAAAGGAAAAAAGAGGGCTGTTTTAATCAACTACTGGATTATGGGACTTAGATAGATAGGGCAAATTATATGATGAAAGAAAGAAAAATTAGCTTGCATGTAAGCTAATTTTCGATAATGGTACAAAATTGGGAGAGATAACAATGTGAAAAAGTAGAGAATAGAAGTAATGTAGAAAAAAAGAGGAACACTCAGTGCTGCATGCATAATATTTTAGCTTACACGTAAGCTAAAACGCCTTGGTGCTGCAGTGGTGCTGCAGTTGCAGCACCGAAACCCTATATAGGGTAACAGAAAGTATAATATTAGGCTTTGAACCTTGGGCATGGAATCCGCCTTCCTATCTACGCGTCAAAAGATCAGTTTTCGGGCTATCTCCATGCATGTGTCGTCCTGCCAAATGTGCGCAACAACGACACCATACCGCACTATTACCTTGACTTGGTGGAATCCAGAGGCTGTAAGTGAATTCGCACTGAGCAGTGCAGTTATCTTTGTATCTTGTCTAACCTTGGGTCTTCACTGTCGTCTACTACAAGATCGCATCTCTCTTCAACTGACTACAGACAAAGGCACGGAGGTCGGCAAGATGTTGAGAATACATGCATTTCTCAGGTAAGTCGCCAAGTTGCTCAGCCTTGTTTAATGTTTAGTGCTAATTTGAGATTTAGAAATGAAGTGGCACCCGAGTTTGCTGCTGTACAATGGCCCCCATATGTTCAGTTATCCAGCACGAACAATACGCCGATTGAATCATTCTGGCGGTGGAAGCGAAATGGCGAGGGCCATACCCTCAAGCATGTTATCCTTGCCGGAACAGACTCTGGTATCTTCTGTCCAGTTGACGAGATCCACGTGTACGCTTTTTCCTCGCTTTGTGCTCCATAATTGGTCTTGATGGATCTATGCAATGCATTGTAGACAGGTTTTTAACTGGCTTTGGCCTCCTCTGGTGCAAGAGCGGCTCGACGAGTTCCGCGAATACTGGAACAATCACCGCCTATCGCGCTCAAAGACGAAAATTCTCCCGACCGGGAAATCACCTCGCCATATGCTTACCGTACCAAAGTCGGTCAGACTTGACGCTCGCGATTGCTCTGTCTATGTCAATCCTGCAACCGTACACGATTTACGACAGGCGTATGGAGGGGAAGATGCCAGAAATGCGGCTTTCAAGTTTGTTACCGATGAGTTCCAAGCTGAAGCCGATGATGCGTATGTTTCACTAGGCTACCCAAAAATCACGTTGGCGACGGCTTGGGATGTATTCCAGGGTGTCGTGGCAAAGATTGTGGAGGCACGCCAGTGATTAACCTCAACGGTGGTTGCAAAAATGGCTTACTAGTAGTACCCACCATGAATCTGATGATTTTTGCTTTGCGTTCATGCCTATTGTTCCATCTTAGTAGCTCTCATTACTATAACTTGAATGCACATGTTTCAACATGGTTTCACTCGAAGCGAGGATAAATGCCAATAGCCCAACAGAAGATTCATAACGTGCACTACAAACACTAAGCAATGGATGTCTAGAGGACGAGCTCATGTCAAATTACATGGTGGACTACAGATACATGAGATAGAACAGGGAGGAAGGAGACAGGGAGTCACAACATTGAGCTTGAGCGATCAATGGTACCCATTGCACAGGCCTTCAGAAGATATGAAATGCTAGCAGAGGCCAAGATGGGACCGGTGCGAGTCGCATTACCACAGTCTTGATGATATTTGGAGACGTCCTTTTGCTGAATGTGTACGTGGGGGCTCGGGGCATGCAAATTCGACACAAGCATATACATATTGATGTTCAAAAGCGTAGGCTATGGTCAGCATTCTCAGCAATAGGGCAGAACAGAGCCACGTTGTACTCACTGATGCGCTGGCAGTACTACAGATCAAAGACGTAGTTTGGTGGCAACAGGAGTTTGGGCGCGGGCAGCGTCACGGCTGCATTACCGTAGCTGAACAGTGCCCTGCAAGGGCGCGGTCAGTCTGTATCCAAGGGGGAGGGCATGAATGGAGGGCATGAATGGAGGGCATGAATGGAGGGCATGAATCACGTACCTCAGAGAGAGTATATTTGTTGCGAGTGAAATGTTAACGTTGGAGCGCTCCGCAAGAGATCGGTGTCAGACTTCAGTGCGGGGAAGCGAGGGTGCGTGCTCGGGATAACGAGACTGGGGAAACCGGGGTCTCGGGTCACATATGAACTAGTAAAAGCGTCTGTTTAAGAGTTGGGTCAGCAGCTATGCCAGACATTCCCACAATTGCGATGAAGGTGCTGGGAAATACGCACTGTGGCCCTTCTTATATGTGACGACCTCCTTGCAGCCTTTTGCCTGCGGACATATGGGTGTGGGATCGAAGCTTGAGAGTATAGTGCAAGGGACGATCGAGAAGGACGACGACGACGATGAGGACGACGATGATGAGGATGAGGGCGACGAGTGGGAAGCAACGAAGACGTCGAGGACGCCGAATCGATTGATCGGGTGCCGGACCGGACCGGCGCGCCCGGCCGATGTTTGATGTGAAAACCAAAAACGAAGCTTGGACTCCAGGCGCTTCGTACTCCGTTCGTTCTCGTTCAAGGACGTGGACACAGAGAGCCGCTGTCGGAAGACATAGAAAATCAAATATCCGGCGGTTGCTCCTCAGCTTGCCCAGTTTTGAGCTACAGGGGCTCTGTTACCGAATCGAGACATAAGTCTCGGCTAACTCTTGGCCGACGCAAGTCTGTCGATGCCGAAGGTGAGGTCGCTCGCAGCTGTCTTCCTCACTCAAACCATGACCATGCAGCACTCATACTCAAACTCTGGACGTTGACCTCCTGCTTGCTTTCGCTGTACTCGCCCTCGCCAACGTCTCCGAGAGCGCTCTTCTCGCGCACTCGGGCTCCGCGTCGCACGCACCACGACCCCTGCGCGCGCATACTTGTTCAAGTTTGGTCTGTACAGCGTCAACCCTACCCGCAATTCTTTGTTTAAAGGTGAGCTCAACTTTTCCTTGTGACGACGACGCCAGCACATTGCTTGGCGGCGTTGATCGCCAGGCGACCTCCGGTGCAGATCGCGCCGCCAAGCGCTTGCGTCGTCACTGTCCTTTTTGTTCTCTGTATTTGTGCTAATTGTTTTTGCCGCGCAATCCGCCCCGCGCAAGCGCAAAGCGGGCATAGGGACCAACAACTACTACAACAAACCGGCGACACAGGGGACACCCGCTGCAACGACGCCCAACGCCCGCGGCGCAATGGCCACGCCCACATCGCGTGCCTCGTACTGCAACTATACCAGAGGAAAGGACCACGGCGCTGCCAGCGGGAGCAAGAGCGCGAACGAGAACCAGAGCCTATCCTCGCACCGCCCCCCGCCAAGCAGGCGCGCACAGTGCACAATGCGGCTCGCCGCCCATCGCCGCGCCGCTCAGGCCTACGCCGACGCCGCGCAGCAAAGCGTCGAAGGCCGGGAAGGGCAAGAAGAGGCAGCGCACGGCGCCGTCGGGCGAGGATGATATGAAGGCGGCGGCGACGCTCACGTCGCTGCTGTTCCACTCGCGCCCGCAGGGACAGGGGCCGCCGTCCGCGGGCAGCGACTCGGGCTCTGCGCACTCGTGGACGCAGTTCGGCAGTTCGCATAGAGCTCCACGCGCACCACCACCACCGCTGCTAGTGCGAGCAACACCGAACCGCAGTCGCAGTCGCAGCAGCCGTCGCTCACACCGAGGTCTGCCACACCCCCGCCCGCCCAATCTCAATCTCAGTCGCAGCCCCCATCCCAGCCACAACAGCAGGGAACCCCGCAGTTCCCCGCCCCGACCGACAACGAAGCCGCGGACCTCATGCTCTTCCTCGCCACCTCACCCTCCCCCGCCCGGCCCAGCACGACGCGCGACCAAGCCGCCTTCCGCACCCTTAGAGCCAGCGCTCGCGGAAGAACAAGGCCACAAGAGGAACCACAGCGGCGAAGGAAGCTTCGGGAGTGGGGCCGTCAGCGATATCGGCATGCATGAACGATGCCAAGCAGCCGTGGCGCCTCGCTGCGGCGCCGACGCTGCCGAACGACAAGGAAGAGAACGGCAGCGGCGGGAGTGCGAATGTCGTGCCGCCTAGGACGCCCCCGCAGGCGCAGCTGCTCCCTCCGCCGCCCCTGCCCCAATCCCAGCAGTCGCCGCTCCCGCGCACGCACAGCTCGCCGGGGAAGACGGCCACGACGCCCGGGAGCTCGTTCAACCTCGGCGACTTCATCAACGTCTCGCCGATGCCGTCTGCGGGCGCGGGCGCGCGCGAGCGGCGGCTGTTTGGGAAGATATATGCACTTGCCTTGTTTTTATATTGTCGCTCTTCGTAGTCCTCCACATTGCATCCAATATATATACTCGATGTACTGCGCAGTGCAAACTATGTATGCTATGGCTTACTATACAGCATCTGGTGCACTTTATGGATCTATGGTGGCTACAGAGGTCTCCGATAGCCTTGCAGCAGCTACTACCTAGAATACTTTTTCCTGATGCACTGCATCGAATGGTGGAGTCTTGAGTTGGTGTGACTACTTCGTGTCAAATATGCCGCGCAGAGCGTTTTTTTCGCGCCGTTCTTGCTCCCAGAGAAAGCCTAGATGAAGTGAAAAGTCTACAGAGTCGATATCAGAGGGAGAACGCGCTGCAAACAACGCCAGGAGCTACCAACTAGACGCCAGTGAATTTCTGAATATTTGAATTTTCAAAGTCTTGAATCGGCTCTCGGGCAAGGTTTTCCGAAAGGACTGTATCTCGCAGATCGCGTCATGATCTCGTCCGTCTTCCAGCTTTCTTCACCACAACTTCAACATGTCCTCAAATCCTTGTCGCGCCAGGCCACTTCATAGACTACGACGCACTCTCGACGGTGGTAGCGACGCTGATCCCCGCAGCCGTAGCGCATCGTTTCCTGGAGCATCCAACACTTGCAGGAACTATTCAGGACCGCGCGTTGACATCGCGGCCTTCCTGTAGCTCACGGATGCCTATATCCTTCGTGGAACGGAACGTCGAAATGCTCGAAAACGTAGTGCGTTCCAAATTCTATTCATTTCCATTCAAGCTTGTGGATGTACCTTGCTCGCCGTCGTCCGTCTCCAGCATCGGATGCCTTGGCTATGACGCATAGTTGCTGTCTCGGGGTCTCCTCTGGTGACGAGTAACATGTAACATGCGTCTTAGTCTTTGAAAAACCAGCTGGAGCTGGTTCGGTGGCAAGTGGTTTGGTAGTCACCGTCAACGGCGACGACAATTCTAGTCATCCGCTCCCCCGTTGAAGCAGGACGTCTCCACCACGGCAGCGTGCTCTTCGCCTCCGCCGCTTGTACCCGATTTCTCGCTTGCATTTCTCGTGTACTTATAACTGGCATCCGCACACCAACCGCATTCGATCTCCCTGGCTCCATTGCACGACTCACTTTCATATTCGAAGCACGATCGCTACCAGGAGGTTACCTGTGTGGTCTTTGTGCTTCGGATATCGGGTGTCAACATTAAATGGCGCCGGCTCGATATGAAGCACCGGCTGTACGACCGCACCACGATATGTCCTTTATCTGTTCCTTTACGAGTCTGCTTGCACTTCTCTCTCCCTACCTGTGTGCGCTCATCCTTTGGACTGGTGTCGGCGTCGCTATCTCGTATGCATGGTAACGAGGAGGAAGCCACTTAGCGGAACGACATAGCGCGGGCAGCGTTTGGAGAGCGTATACACAAGGAGCGGCATTGCGGATCCCTGCAGACAGGTACAGTGGCATATATATGTCCGTTTCATCAATATGGTGCGTTCTCCTCCGTGTCTCGCGACGTCCGTTACACTGGCCTGCAGTGCCGGTATGTTCTCCCTCGTGTTTGCTGATGTCGTACTTATCAGGTCCCTGCCGCTCCCGCCTAGTTCTCCACTCGCGTCACCTTTCTCTCGCGCCCTTCACATAGGAGCGATGTAGGCGTCGTTCTACGCACTCCAGGCTATGGATCAACGAGCCAGAAGACGAAAGTAGCGTCAGAACAATACTATGTCGACGGCGCGAGAGGTATGTTCTCCCTCGCGTCGTCTTTTTTCTGTGCTTCATTTCTCTCTCTTTGATATCGTGTGCGCGACACCTCGTCCGACTGGGCCTCGCATAGCTACTCGATCGGGTGGACGGCGCGCAAGCGCTCTGCTACCGATCGACGAGTCTATGATAGAGTGCTGCAGTAGCGCACCTTACTAGTGCCGTTAGCGCTGCGTATTTCCCGCACCAGCTCCCGGGCACTGAACGGCTGCGCATCGTTGACATGCAAGACGGACAGCGTCATCCCCGTCAACGCTGACGTGCCGGGTAATATTTGCAGGTGCCGTTTGTCCCGTTCGCGAGAGGCCGCCGTCGCACTCCACGTTCTCCGCCGAAACGAGGGTCGAGACTGTGCTGTAGGTCGTCCAGCTGCTCTGCATATAGTATTGCAAACGGCCGGCGCTCAGACGAGACGAGTCGGAGGCAGACACATTGTCAGATACAGGTGAGGGTATTAAAAATCGCGTGTCCTATCTTTGCCCCCGCTGACTCGGAGCGCACTCGCATCGAAGGTGTGTATTCTACTAGCGAGGTGCATACCGCGCCGTCGTTATATTCGACCTGCACGAACTCATCGTCGCCCTTGCGCATTGTCCTGGCCGTTCGAATATGTTCAACCGTTTTCGTAGGCGGTTGGAGTTCTTCGGCTCATCGAAGAACGGAAGCTCGCGTTGAGCAATGAACAGGAGAGACGGCAGGAGAGGGCGATGATGGACCGTTTGGCAGGGGTGTCTACGCACTCTCTCTCGTACTGCACGCCTGTACGGTACAAAGTCGTGAGTAACAATGATCTTTTCATGATCGTAGCGATAAGTGTGCGTACGATGGCTCAGTGCGGACTCCGATCTGCCGAGACGCCTCTATGTTCATGCAGACGGACAGCGACACGAATCTTCGTCGCGGTGCAATCGCGGTGAGCCCGGAAAATCTCTCTCGTGTTTAGTGTTTACAAGTACAATTACAATTCATAGCAAGTCACAGCCGTATATACAGAATCGTAGCCTCGAAACGACAACCTCAGAAGTCAAACGCACCGCTCTTCCAGCCCTCCTTCCTCTGCTCCTCGCTGGTCTTCTTGTCCACGATATGCTTGAACGTATTCGCCTGGTCGTATCCGCTCTGCACGAGATCCCCCGCGAGCTCCTTCGCGCTCCCCGCCGCCTCGCGCAGCCCGTCGTGGTCCACCTGCACGCCCACCTTGTCCGCCACCACGTCCATCTTGTCCTCGAGCGTGCCCGAGAACGTGCCCTTGGGGCCGCGCTTCTCGCCCGACAGGATCTGCGGCTCGGCGCCCATGGCAAGCGTCGCCTTGTCCTCGCCCACGTCGCGCTTCACGAACCCGGTGCCCGTCGCCGTCCACCCCGACAGCGCGCCGCCGTCCATCTTCCCCAGGCGCCCGATCTCGCTCCACACCGCGCCCGCAAACGCCGGGCCCGTCCCAAGCCCCGCGTCTGCAAACACCTCCGCGCGGCGGCTAACGTCGAACGCGATTCCGTCGAGCCACTGCACGGACGCGCGCAGCTGCTCCGTGAGCGCGTTCTCGAGCGCGTCGCGGAAGCGGATGACGAACACGGGCTTGAACACGGCGAGCATGACCGCGTGGTTGCACTGCGTGATGTCGACGTCGATGTCCTCCGCGATGGTGACCGCGACGTGCTCGAGCGCGTGGAAGCCGCCGGTGCGCTCGCGCTCCTTGATGCCCTCGGGCGTGTTTGGGATGAGCCGCAGCTTGAGGTCGACGTCGATGCCGCGCGCGGGCAGGCGGAATTCGAGGAGGCCGGTGAACTCGCTGGGGCCGACGACGGCGGTTTTGTCCTTGTAGAAGAAGGAGACGTCGCGCAGCGTGAACTGCACGGCCTGCATGCGGACGTGCGTGAGCGTGCTGATGGCGGTGGCAGTGGTCGCGTTGGCCTCCGCGGGCGCGTTGATGTCGATGTCGGTGATGTTGCGGATGAAGGTGTGGCTGGGGAGGATGGCGAACGAGGAAATGTCGAGGTTCTCGAGAACGAACTCGACATCCGAGGCGACGTATTCCGTGCTGCGCGGTACGCGTGAGCTCAAGACGCGCGATGAGATAGGTAAGTACATACCGCGGAATAGGCATATCCTTCAACAAACCAAAGACGCGCGGGGCGTACACCTTAATGATGTCCTGCCAGAACCACGACGCCTGGTCCAAGATCATCTGTAGCCCGAACGTGCCGGTCGTCTTCACGCTCTGCTCGACCTGCTCACCCAGCGCCGCATGCGCCCTTCTCACCCTCTGCAAATCATTATCCTCTTCGAGCGCCTCCTCATACGCCGTCAGCTCCCTCCTAAACTTCCCCACATCCTCCTTCCACCTCCTCCCCTTCTCCGAGTCCTCCTTCAGCAGCTCGCGCCACCCGCGCCCGAGCTCCTTAAACTTCGCCTGCGCGTCATCCGAGCGCGCGTACCCGGGCTCGGAGAGGCTGCGGCGCACGTGGGCGAAGAACGCGCGCGCCCACTTGGTGAGGTCCGGGTCGCGGCGCACGTCGACGACGCAGGCGCCTGCGAGCGAGAAGAGGTCGCCGAGGGACTTGCCGCCCGCGAGGCGCTCGACGAGCGTGCGTAGGGCGTTCAGGGCTTTGGGGACGTGCTGCTCGGGCGTGGGGTCGTCGATGAGGGAGTCGAGGGTGGGTTGTTTGGAGGCGTCCTCGGCGGTGTCGAGGGCGCGCGTGATCCACTTTTCGGCGGTGGAGAAGAGCGTGGAGATGGCCTTTTTGTATTCTTGGTCCTTTTGGGCGCGGTCACAGATCTACCAGGGTATTCGTTAGCGTACACGCGAATGAAAACGACGATAGAACGGCACCTTGTAATAAGCATCCTGCAGCCTCGAAGTCGTTTGTTCGGTCGCGTCATCCACGGCTGCGGTAGCAGTCTGTCCAGCACCAATGACAGCAGTACCGCCCGCCTTCACCGCGTCCATGCCCTTCTCCCACTGTACCTTCGGGTCCTTATCATGCTCCTTCTCCTCCTCCGACTTCTTCACGCGACCGAGATCATCGCGCTCGCCCTTCTGCACGCCCGACTCGACGCTGCGCAGGCCGTCCGCGGCGCGGCCGGCCTGGTTCTGCACCATCTCCGCGGCGTCGGCGAGCGCGAGGCGGGCGAAGGACGCAAAGTCGTGCGTGAGGGAGGAGCCCTCCGCGGCGAGGGTGTTCCACGCGACCTGGAGGAGCGTGCGCAGGGCCGCGCGCACGTCGTTGATGTCCGTCTTGGCCTCGTCTTTGCCGACGGGCGCGGAGAGGTCGACGGAGGTTGCGTCGTAGTCGCCCTGCGAGAGGTGCCAGATCGCTTCCTGGAGTAGGTTGTCGTCTGTACATGTGCGAGTGTTAGCGATGCAATGCACGGACGCGGCGATGGAGGAAGGGACGTACCATTCTTGTTCGAGCCGATTTGTTTGTACGATTCGAGGAGCTCGCGGACGCCGCCTGCGAGGGCTTTACCCTGGGCGCTGAGCCCGCCTGCCCCGCTGTTCGGTTCGATCTGCGGGAGGATGGACTGGAGGAACCAGTCGATGAGGTGGTTCACCTGGTCGTGGTCTGGGATTTTCCCAGCGTTGACGGCAGCGAGCACGGAAGTTGCTTTGTCCATCGTGGGTTCGTGAGTGTTTGTTACGGGGAGTGAACGATAACGTCAACGTCGAGTAAAGCCAGACGAGGGCATGGTATATAAAGGAAAAGGCAAATGCATTGCACTGACCGCGTTTGACGACGGATGACGACGGACAAAGTCTACGAGTCAATTACCGTGGCGGGAATGACGCGCATGCGGTTGCAGATCGGCGTGTAAGTCTGGAATCGGAAACTCGAGCACCTCGTCGCGTTTTGGTGCTCTAGCAATTATACCATTAAACATAAGCGTACACGTACAATACAGCCCCGTCGCCAACAAAATAAATGAGCACAGACGCGAACACGAAAAGGAACTGTGAAAAAATTGTCAGTTGAACACTCAGTCGATGAGCAGGGACGGACGCGTACCATATCACTCGGCGTCGCTGCTCGCCTCAACCTCCTCCGCATCGCTCGACGCCGCCTTGGATTTTTTCGCCTTTGTCGCCTTCGGTGCTTTCTCTGCCTTGGGCGCTTTGGGTTTGCGTGGCTTCGGCTCCTTGCCGCGGTTGGGGTTGTCGGGCGAGTCCCGCCATATGGCACCGATCTAAGAGACGATGAGATGCGCCGTGAGTGAACGAAGGAGAGGTACGCACATCGGCCATGGCTTCGGTATGCTTCCGCTCCGGGTTTTTCTCCTTCCATATTTTCATCTGTTCTTTCACGAACGCATTGTACGCGGTCGGTGCACGCTTAGGCTTGTCCTCGCCGTCGGCTATAGCAAATCGTCAGCACAAACGAGCACGAGACGGGCGGGGCGGACATACCTGTCTTTGTCTTTGCGTTTGCACGCTTAGTCGCCGTCTTGGTTGTAGTTTCTGCGCGTGCATAAGAAATCGAGTGCGCACACGTCAAAGAAAAGACTCACCGGTAGCGGTCTTGGCCATTTTTGCAGGGAGGATGATGGTGGGGTAAAAGCAGAAGGGAAAATAGAGGAGGAGAGGCGGCACCTGGTTTAAGTAGAATAAACGCGTGCGGGGTTTCAAGTCGCGGTGTGTTGACTTGCACGTGAGCCCAGGAGTGGTCCGTGCGCTAAAATGCCAAGACAGCACGCGACCACGTGTAGCGAAGCCCGCACGTCGGGTTTCGGCGCGTGGGCCTATTTAGGCAGTCCAGCAAGGTGAGGGGCTTGGCATCGTCTCTCTCTCTTTTTCTCCTCCTTCGTCCGCCTTTTCTCTTCCCTTCCACCTCTCATCTTGACTGCCATGTCGCCCCACGCTCTTTCCATGTTGCTGGCTTTCGCCGCCGCCACTCCTTTCGTCGTCGCCCAGATCGACCCTGCCGTCACTAAACCGCTCGCAGACAAGCGGTTCAACTACCCTGACCAAGTCGTACGTGCTGGCGTTTTCCTCGCGTCGTAATTCGGGAAACTCATTTTGCTCGCAGCCCTACATGGTCGACACCGACCAGGGTACTCGCCGTGGACCCCAGCTCGGGTACAACAAGTGCAACAGCACCACCGAGGGCGAGAACTCCATGTGCCAGACAGGTTTCCTCAACTCTTTGGACGGTAAGCATTTCCCGCGCCGCTCGTCGTTGCGCACCTGGCTGACGCGCAATAGACTTCTGCCTGTGGGCGCCGTCCAAGCCCAACTCGCTCATCGCCGACACCGAGGGCGAGGAGGTCGCGTGGTGCACCAAGCCCGGCCGCGGCACCCGCGTGATCCCCCCGGGCGCGCTCCAGGGCGTGCAGTTCATGCGCACGCCAGACTACATCCAAGTCGTCGGCTTCATCGACAACACCAAGATCAACCTCCAGGCGGACGACTCCGGAGGAGAGCTCGACCCCCACGGTGCTGACCTCGTGCGTACTTTTGAATTGATTTGATTTGATGCCGAGCGTGGTTACTGACTGACGTGACGTGCGATCATAGCGTGGAAACCCCATGGGCGGTCTGCTCTACTCTAACGGCTTCCCGAGCAACAACGGTAACAACCAGACGTTCCAGCAGGTCATCGAATGGCACAAGTACGCATCCTCCCTCCTCGCTATCATTATATAACTAACCCACCTTGCGTACAGCTTCATGGGCGGCAACGCCTTCTGCTTCAAGGCATGCGACCCCGCGGGCAAGAACGCAGCGGACTTCTGCCAGCACATCTACGACCGCATCGGGTGCGCCTACAACGCCCCCAACGCCGCACAGAAGGGCGTCTACGAATCCTGCCAGGGCGACAACCAGGACTTCCCGGGCATCTACACCGAGAACGGCCAGGTCATGACCTACACCCAGCCCCCCGAGAGCCTCGGCGCGATCGCCACCATGCCGTACCAGCCCCGCGTCCCCGCGTCGAGCAACTGCGTCACTTTCTCGTCGGAGCAGTTGTATGCTACGGCCGCTGCGACGTCGAGTGGGGCACAGGCGAAGGCGACGGGTGCCAGCGCGTCGAGCAGCAGCAAGGCGGGGTCGGCGAAGAATGCGGATGCGACTAGTGCGTCGTCGAGCTCGTCGAGCGGCGCGGCTGGTGCGCCTGGTGTTGGTGGCGGGTTTTCCGCGCTCGTCGCCCTCGGCGGTGTCATCGCCGGCATGCTCCTCATCAACTAAGCCTAACGCTTACTTCCCTACTCACGCTTACTTCCCTGCTTGAGTACGACGTTGACGACCCTCCCCCTGCCTCTCCTCCCTTACCCTGGATGTAGAGACGCTCACGCTGCTAGTTTACCCGCACCGCACACACACACACTTAGTTACCCACTACCCCACCACTGCACTACACCTGCGCAACACGGACTAATATTTTTCTTGGATCGCGCGTTCAAGTACATACCTGGCTTAGTGGAAATACCATAATCGCTTAATCTCTTGCTCGATGTTGGACTGTGAGATGAGTGCATGTTCCGTGAGTTCAGTCCGAGTAGGTGAAGTGTGAGTGAGGGGGATGTCTTGGCATTATGATTCAGTGGAGCAGATCAGGGATGGGAGGCGTTAGTAGGTAGATGGGCTGATGAGTTTTGAATTGCTGAGGAAAGTAGTGGTCGGCCCTGCGTGATGGGCGCGATGTGGCGGCGGCGGAGGCGGCGTCTGTTGTATCGAATATATGGGTGTCGTGAAAGTGGCGGTCAGCCCTGAAGCTACACTCGCACACGCAATTCGAACGCTCGATGCTGGGGGTGGTGTTCGAAATCGTCCCTACGCGGGCCAGTGAAGGCGCGGCAGATTTGAATTTCAATGGCACTTTCACGGCGCACCAGTTTTTGTTGCTCTCTACGACCAGGTTTTCTCTACGACAGGGTTGACTCGGACGCCAAGAACGGGTCTAAGGATCATGATATAAATGCCTTTGGAGTCGACGGTGATGCGACCCAGTGCCAAGTAGCGCGACGTGATGCGAATTGATATTCTTTGATTGGGGGCTCGGTCACCGCTCGGCGAGGTGTACTCAGACTACCTAGCGGTAGTCCGATAGTTACGGGGCGCGAAAGCGGAGAGATTGCCGCTTATAAGAACGTATATTTCTGACGAAATAATGAGCTAGATACGCTGGAGGAGTGTACGGAGAACTTGCCTCCAACATACATGATGTCGAATGCGTGTTGCGGGTAGAAAATTATGATATGTATCCCGTCACTTACAGCGGATTCCACAACGATAATAAGTACGGCGTGCGACGGCGGAGGAGACGCCTATACGATCGTGAATCCTAGCGGGGGAGCTAATATAAACACGGGAGAAAGTATAGGGAAGTGGAAGGAGCACTCGTCTTATCCATAAACGCGCGTCGTGGGTGGGGGGAGCCGCAATTTGCGTCCCGGAACATCCCCTGAGGTGTTTTGCATCGACTCTTACATTTTGGACGGGTCTCGTACCGACAGAGCGAAGGTATGTAAGTCATCGCCCGTTTCGCGTAGCCTTTAGGTTGAGGATCAAAGTCAATCGACGTCATAAGAGTTAGTGGTAGACGACTCACCGGGATATGATGCTTGGACGATCCGGTGGCATAGCATAGTCGCCATCGAGGAGGATGTCGCCAGGCGAGAGATCGCCGTGCATAAACCACAAGAAGCGGTAGTTCTGCGAAGTCAGCCTAGTACGTGTCCAGCCCAGGCCTGCGCCACGCAGGTACAGGGCGCGAAAGCGGAGGATAAGAGGATACGATTGTAGAGGCCAGGCGGACAAGTGAGCAACTATGGGCATGAGAGGAGTGTACGGAGCACTCGCCTCCTGCATGCATGATTCAGAACGCGCATTCCGGCTAGACACATGCCATTTGCGCGCCGACATGGCGGTGTGGTATGAATGTATTTGCCCCTAACGCGTAGCCTGTAAATCGAGGATCGGTAATCACCATCTAGTGAGTGAATAGACGACTCACCGGGCCAGAATGCATGGACAATCTACTGCGGTCTGGCGACGAACGCGAGAAGTGCATAGGCAGAGTTACGCTACTCGCCTCTTACATACACGATATATAAGGCGTGTCGTGGTCGAGAAATACGATTTGTGTCTCGTCACTTGCAGAGGCTCTCAACCCGACATGGCCATGTGATGTGTATGCCATAGTCCGGAACGCGTAGCCTCGGCACGAATGAGGCCCTTTGCTCTAAGTCCAATCCCGCCTGCACTACGCTCGCACTGTAAAAAGAAATAAAGGAACCCGTTGCTAAGACTTATAAGGCTGATTTCGACGCGGTGTGAGACTCCGTTGATCGCCTCCCGACTTTGTCACTGTGCCTCCGCCCGGATTAACTTCGGTATGCAAGGCATGCAAAGGGCTCGACTCTCCGATCATGAGGATTCAGACGAAGGGGACTCACGAGCTCATCTCTCCCCATATGAATGCAGCCTGCATAGTGCACTGTGATCGTTATGAATTCGATCCCCGTGACATACAGAAATTGTCGAATGTCCGTCCAGCGCGTGGATTAGGTGCCTCAGGCTTCGGCCTTCGTTGTGATGGTCGCACGGGCTGCGACGACATGTCTAAGTTGCCTGAGCAGCATGTATGTCAGCCCTCTCGTATCATGGTGATCTCTGCGCAAAATTGAGCTCATATACGGACGAACCTCGAGTTCAGCCTCGCTGGATAGCGGCGAACTTGGATTCCGATGCACTAGCAAGACCGGTGCATGGACGGGGAAGAAATCAGCGTGCGATACTATGCGTACCACTTGCCTCACGTACTGTCTTCACAGCTCTGCGAATAGAAGAGATGGTCAATACACAAAGTCCCGACTGTTGGCAAGCCTCGTTCAATGTAAAGTGAATGTTGTTGAAAGCGGCGGCGGTGCCGCGGTGCCGCGTCGGAGTTGTTCCCGAAATGGCAACCCTAGTGGTCGCCGAAATTGGATGCTGTCTTTTCCTCCGCCTCAACGTCAAACATTCAGTGATCTCGCGCAGTCGAAGTCAACGATTCATCGCTATTCTCTACGGTTTCCTATCTGCTCTTCCTTGACCATAGCAACGAGTTCACTCTGTATCGTCACATCTCGAATGCTGGACCTCGGTTCGAATGAAAAGGAAAACACGTCGACTTCAACATGCATCGTGCACGCGCTCGCCCATGCCGTTCGTTAACGCGCGAGTCCTCAAACGGAGAACGACCCATGACCCAAGAAACAGAGATGCGTACCTGAAGACGATCTCAAGGCCCTGATGTCGAGGGCTCGCTTGTCGGGGCAGGACTGCGCGCGAATCCGCGCGGAGGGGCCAGCGAACGCGCGAGGGACTCAGGAAACGTTCCAACGGTGCGTTTTTAACAAACTGCGGCTTTTCGGCGCGTCTATTGATTCTGTACCCCTTTATAGATAGATTGACTGCCTTCCGCGCGTGGATTGCGTGTCATTGTGCCGCTATGTCAGCTAGCCGTCTCTGAGGAATGTGCCTGGCAAAAACGATGTGCCAATGCGCACACGGGGATTCCTGACCATGCTTGATGAGCCTCCGTACCTTGCTCTCGAGCGTGATGAGCATATCGCCGTGACTTCCAAGATGACGGACCAGCCGACTCGCTCTTTCTTCGACGGCAACCTGAAGACAGAGACGCACAGTCGTGCTGCAATTGGGCCGTGCGTGGCCTCAATCTTCCTAATTTTTCTGCTTTTCGAGATGATGGTGGACATAGATAGATAATGTGAGTCGGCAGTGCAATCCTTTCTTATCCGAGATTTTCCGAAGTTTCCTGACTGCGATCGTTCTGTCAGGGGAGCACGGGCATACGCATTGTGTAGTCCCTTAGCACATTGAACGACCATCCTTTGTGCGTTTACAGCGAGGCGACCCAATATTTGTGTCGTTCGCAAGATGTTGTCTGGACATTGCTTCTCTGCGCGGCAATATTCGTCAGCTTCACAGCGCCTCACCTGCTCGCCGTTAGCATGTCTGCTGACCATCTGATCGATATCCGACGGAGACCGTACGCTTGAGACTTTTCTCGTCCAGGTCAGCTTGCCTCTCGACTTGTGCACGCTGATCCCACGGATGCGGCCCACATGTCGCACCCCATCATGGAGGCTTTCCCGCTCTACTTTCCTCGACGAAAGCGTGTACACTGTATCCTTTCTGAATGACGCTCACGGACGATTACGGAGATCCTTGCGACCACAATATTTCTGAACTAGTGTCACGCACGTACGTCTTAAATTCGATACACGTCGGTTACGTGTCTAATTCAGGTATGAGGCGTTCAATTCCTGCAGCTCAGCGTGAACTGACCGTCTCAAAAAAATGAATCCACGTATCGATCACATGAACCCCTCTCACTGCTCAGCAAGAAGTTGGATTACGTGGAACCCATCTTCCGCTCAATCTGCGTTCTGCGCATTCGTGCAGATGCTAGCGACGCGTTCGGGCAGCCTCCGTGATTGATATAATCGATATGCCCGATAGCGTGTACGACGAAAAGTGCGTCCCTTTTAATTATCTTCGTTTGATCCTTTCCGAGCCTCGTCCTCGAGGCATTTTCCCTTTTAGGGCCGAGCGTTTGTATGCACGCGCCGTGGCGACGAACTTCTCCGACTTCTTTTTCTAGGACGGGCTAGCGGTGCACGCAAGCTCGAGGACATTCGCCCTTGCCTCGACTCGGCCAGTAGACGGGCAGCCTGTGTGTACACCGCAGCGAGGGACCCTTGCCACTGCGGCCGGATACTTCGAACCCACGGCGAACGCTAGCGGCATTGTACTTTCGCGACAACGCTATCCCATTCGCTTCATGAGACCCTACCAACCCTGCCGCATATGTTTAGATGATCCTCTTCCGGAGTCTCATGTCGGACCGACGTTCTCGGCTTCCCGAATCGTCACCATTCTCGCTCCTACACCTTCGCACGAGCTGAGGTTTCGCCCTAGCGATGTAAACCATCTCACGGCCCCCACCGGAGCTCAATGAGAATTCGTGCCTCGTGGTATTTGCGTTTTCGTCTTCGACAATTTAACATCCTCGCAATAATGAATTTAATATAGGTGCGTCGGGTATGTGTCGTTGATATTCGGCACGCTCATTCTGAAACAAAAAACTGCGGGAGCCAGCGTCACGCCCAAGAAATAAGAAAGTTTGCTCATTTACCATGCCCGGCGATGGCTACCGACACTCGGAAGGCCCGTTGACCCCGGTCCCTTCTCGGGATAAGTCACCGCCACGGCCGAAGTGTGTACGTCGTTCGTTTGCCTCTTCTCATCTTTGTGCATTCTGTGGATTCGTTCTGATGCGAGTGCTTAACGCTCCAGCACGAATGGGCATGTCTAATGTTGCGCCTTGGTGCGTCTCCATTCGACCCGCAGGTGAGCGTGTGTTTCCCTCGCGTTCGCGTTTCGTGAACCTTAACGCCCAAGAATACACCCAGGATGCGCCGTAGCCCACTTTTCGAGACGTTCCCCAAATCTTGAGGGTGATGGGTTCCACCATTCGGGGCTGCTGATTCGATGCAAACGCGCGGCTTTCGACCTGTCAGACATGCATTCCGCACACATCTGGGGTAGGTCTTTGTACGCGTGACGAAGTCTACTATGCTTACTTTGAAGTTTGCAGGGTAACCTTCGGTGGAGTCAGTCTCCCTCGGACTTAGTGCAGAAATATGGCGTGCAGAGCGCACACGGCATGTAGCAGCAAGGTTCATCGGTCCCGTTCAACGCAATCGCGGTGAACCCTCACACACGAACAAACCCATAATTGAACAACAACGAGGCATGTCACGGACGAAATACTACGCCCACTGGTTGAGCCAGCGAACACGAGGCGCGCTCGGAAATAAGCGTGGAGACCGGATAGCGCTGCGGGCGGGAAGACCCCGGCCACCCCGTCGATGCGGATTGGCGGGCTGTACAGTCGTGATGGATTCGTGGCAACGAGTCGGCATGCGTGCGACAGAACATCTATAGGCAAAACTCTCGGTAAGACATGGGCTATGGGCTGTACAAGAGATCCGCTTACGGGCAAAGGACAGGCAGCGCAGATGCCGAAGGCACAAGCGCCGGGAGTGGATAGGCACCGGTATACTGAGTCGGGAAGCCCCACGCCGCTTACACGTTGTTCACGACGACGGCCGGGGTCCGCTCGCTGCCGTACGCACTCCGCGTGACCGCCTGCAGCTAATCCGAAAGAGGACCGATTGGCCGGGTTAGGCAGGACCGGGGAAGACGGGAGGGCGCCAGGCCCGCCTTTATGAACTCGCGCTCACGACTGCCATGCATCCGCACTTCATACCACGATTCTTCCACTTTGTACAGCCACAATGTCTGCATCCCCTCGTCCTCATCGAATCTCGAATGGGGACGCGCGCTCCCCGAAATCGAACGCGGAGCTCGCGGCGATGTTGAGCACGGCGTACACGGACCTGGAAACGATCAAAAACGAGCTCGCGGGAGCTCACCGCCGCGCAGAAAAGGCTGAACGTCTCGTCGCTGCCCTCACCGCTAACAACCACAGCGCAGAAGAATCGGCTAGGCTCGCGATGGAAGCAGAGACTAGGGTGGAGATGGCCGATCGCGCCCGGGACGAAGCTAATGGGAGGAGGAGGATTATAATGGAGAGCTGGGCTGAGCTAGAGCGCTATCTTCAGGTGAGCTCTCCGAGAAAATCGTGCTCTTTCTACTCCCGCATATTTACCCATTCGGCGGGACAATACCCGCTGCATCGCTTTCCCTTTCCTGCGAACATATAGCCTGTTTACGCGGTTCTACCCACCGAGATCGGTCTTGCTAACAATGCATTTCCTTTGCTAGGTTATTGATATCCGCGCCGCGGATGCGCGTACGAACTTTGGTCGCATTGTACAGGAAGGTGGTGGGCACCTTGTACTCTCCCCTATCCCCCTCATCCCTTCTCCCCACCCTCCCGCTCCATCTAATGCGAGCTTCACCACTACTACCTTGCAACCTTCTGCGACCTATTCCTCGTTTCCTGCGTCCGCACCTACACATGCGCAACATGCCACGCAACGCGTGATGCCGCCTCCTCCGCGTACACTGAACACGTTACCACTGCCGCCACCCCCACGTATTCGAAGGAGCAGCGATGAATCTTCGCAAATAATCATCAGAGGCTCTGGCGACGAGCACTCGCGGTTACGTGGCAATGAAGAACTCCCTCCGGCCAAGAAAGCCAGGAGCTCTCGACACGATCCGGTGAGCCCTGTCTATCCTGCTTTCATAGGATCTCGTTCATAAATATCGTATTCAGGACGATCGTGCGCAGATCTATGCTCGGGAACACGATTCCGAGGTAGATTACCAGCATCAGTATCAGCATCGTCCACTCTCACACCACGCATCGCAACCTCAGCCCTATCAGTCAGCATTCACCCGCCCACCATCTTCGTCCTCGTCCGCATCGCTTCTTCATCAACACCCACATTCTAGACAATCGCCTCTCCGTCAGTCGCAAGGAAGCATCCGACATGAAGTGCCGAGGGGAAGAGGTCGAAAGCGCCGTGCTGGGAGTCGCAGCAGGAGTCGTTCCGTGTCGAGCTCTAGAAGCGTCGGATCGAGTAATATCGACGATGTCATCCTCGAAGCCGCGACGGACAGACGCTCGCAGCAAGGCGATGTTGGTGGTGGGATAGTGACCTACCAGACACACGTCTTCGCTCCGCCTGTGACCGGCGCACCCATCAAAAAAAGCAAGTATAACCCTGGCGGCGGGAGCTCCTCGTCTCTCGGTAAGCATAGTTCTACCATACTATCGTAACAACGCTGGCTTACCATGATGATATAGCCGCTCCGTCTTCGACAACGTCGATCCCGGTAACATCGAGCTCGAGCGCGCCGCGTGCCGCCGTTGTACCGCCGCAGGTTCCCTCGCAGCCACAAAAAACATACCCAGCGACTAATGAAGCCGGGCAACGCCTCTGTCGACAGTGCGGGCTCGCTGGGCGTTATAAGGAAGGTAAATGCGTCGAGAAGTGGGGTCCAGGACCGCTGGGCCCTGGTACAGTGTGTGATCGGTAAGTCGAACCGTTCGTCCGTGCCTCCTCTCCATCACTGCATCGTGCCGTCATCTTCCTCTACACGTTTCTCGTTGCCATTATAGGGCGCCAGCTAACATCCTCGTTTATCTCAGGTGCCGCAAAAAAATGAAGCGCGTTGAACGTCGCGGCACGTTGGACGGTAGCATGCAACAGCTCATTCCTGGCCAAATGTCGTCTTCTCAACTTATCTCACATGTGTCCCGACAACCCCCTGACCGATCCATCCATCGCACGGACACAATGCCCGTCCATCACAGTCCTCGTATCGGTCCCGGTGGAACCCAGCTCATCAACTCGTCACCGCCACCAGCCATCGCAACGTTAGATGTAGAAATGGACGCGCCCCCAGCTCGACATAAGGCCTCCCCAGCGCATCGAGAGGTCGTCCCTGTCGATAGCGAGCAAGACGCTGATGCAGACGCTGACGCCGACGCCGACGGTGACGCCGATGCCGATGCTGAGGCTGAGAGCGAGGTAAGGAACGGAAAGGATTCTGACAAATCCGGGGATGGCGAAGATGCCGCGCTGCTGGAAGCCGTCGACGCTGCTACCGCTTAGCCTAGCAGGATGATACCTGGAGTATCAGCAACGTTTCGTGGGTCCTGTTTTCGTTCTCAAAATTTGTTGTCACTGTTCGCTTGCTCGTTTTGCATCTTTCCTTCCGCTGTTTAGTGTCTTTTTCTGTTGTTCAGCTTACTCAGTGTATCGTGTCGAAGCATTAGGTATGCCCGTAATCACCATATGTATTTTTTCTCGCATATACAAATAATAAAGTGTATCCTCAGTCTATCGTTCGCTTTTCGACCCCTGGCAGCCAGCCCTTTTGTCTCGACGGCCGGCTGGCTTCATGGCCTGCCCGTTCATCTGCTCGATTTTCCCTGGTTGTGGAGCTCGAAGTCGGAAGAACCATGTGCAAAGAGTCCACGGCATCCTTCGTCGAGAAAGAACGCGAAAGCGATCCATTCGACTCGCCCTGCCTCGAAATGTTTACGACAACTCAGCTATAGCTGAGCAACGTTCACGGGCACGGCCAGTCTCATTGACGTCCGGTCGGTGGGCCTCCGATCCTGCATTCTCGTCTGCCAGCCTTCAACGTCTCAACTTTCAACGTTCTTCGATGCTTTCGGGCGACGAAGACTACGTAGGCCTGCACAGCCCCGGCATATACTGCGCGATGATAATTGATGCGATTCAATGGGCCTACAAGTCCGCGGCATCTGCATGAGAGCTTTTATCGTGTGCTCTCAGCTGTGGACGGCTGCCGACGGTGAGCAGCGCACGAGTTCGTAGCAGGATTGCGCATATGCTACTCGATAGTGCCCGCATGCGCCCCCAGCGTACACGCACTTAAGAAAGCGAATTACCTCCATCTGTTTTTCCCCCCACCGTGATCAACCCCTTCGCTTGTCCATCATGCTAGTCATTCTAGCCTCCTTGGCCTTCGTCGCGTCCGCCGCCGCCGTTCCGGGGCCATCCCCCACGGTGCAAGCTCCTCCTGCCAAACGGTCCATCATCACGCCCTTCCTCACGGGTCAGTGGAATGTGCCCAGCCCCAGAGAGGTAAGCAGCCAATCTCACCAGCCACCCGTGCCTACTAACACGAATACCCGGTCCTTAGAACGCCAGCGGCGCGTACGAGATCTACGAGAACGGCGCGTCGGGGTGGACGACGTACGACACCGACCTGAACGGGTGGGAGCTCCCCCTGAGCGGCGCAGACAAGGCGGGCTTCCGGCTCGCGGGCGACGACTCCTCGGCCTCGATCGTCAAGTACGACGGGACGGGCGCGAAGATCGTGCAGGTCCAGTACAACGAGGGCGACGCCGGCGACGTAACCGGCGGCGTGGACACCTCGGTGACGATCTCCACGACGTTCAACGCGAGCGCGCTCAGCAGCGGCAAGAAGAGTAAACGCGACTCCTGGGTAAGTCCCCCCTGCACTCTCCCTACACATCATCCTCGTCTGCGATTTCTTCGGAAGCTGACGATGCACGCGCAGAGCAACTTCACGGACTACAACCCCATCCCGATCGACAGCGTCTCCTTTTCGGTACTGAACTCGGAGTGTGACGGCGACCTCTCGTTCTCGATCGAGGCGACGCTCGCGAACGGCACGACGACGACGAAGAACGGGACGAACAGCGTCGGGCTCACAGTCACGCGGCCCGCGAACATCACCGTGAGCGTCGCCGGGCACGACGCGTCAGGCATGACGATATACATCAATGATGCGGAGCCGTTCAGCGCGGCCGTTGGGTCGGGAAATGGTGCGTACCGCTTGCATTATTCACGAGAGGGAGGGCGTGGATGCGATGGCTTATACTGTGCTTTACAGCCCCAACCACCAGCATTTCGTACTCGGCTGAGTTGCAGTACTGCCCGGACTGAAGGATGGGGAGGAGCAGGAATGCTCTGCTATGTGTAGATGATGCTCTGATATGCGGACATCGGTGAAATCAACCTGATTGTGAAGAGCATGGCACTGCGCAGAGCATAAGTATGACTTGAAGCTTGAAAGGTGATACACGGTGGGTATGTGATTACGCACGACCACCACACGCACTGAATACGGTCCCCTTCTCGAGGAAAGTGCTGAGTGCTCGCCGGCACCGGTCGTACGACAGATACGAAAACCGAGTGAGTGCCAGTGCGCGAAAAAAGCAAGGATCAGAGAGTAGTCATTTTCGCTCGTCGGTCATTCAAGCACGGCGCACTGCTCGTAAATAGCGTTCAACTGTCGAGGACGACGGTGTAAAAGTCTGGAGAGTATCGAGGGAAGACACGCTTCGTCAATGACCGGATGCAGAGAGATATTGAGCGGCGTTCCCACTTCAATCTCGACAGACGCATCATCGAGAGGGGGGGATGAGGTAGGAACATGGCGTATCGACCACGAGAGATGAATATGCACACACGCATTCAAATGCGTCGTGGACGAGTCGAGCCAGCTACGGGGTCACAGGCATACCGCCGCAACCGAGTGAAGCTAGAGGACATCTATGCCTCGGACAGTATCTCGTTGAACCGATGGTTGTAAATGCATATGAAATAGCGATACCGATGCAGGTGCAAGGGGATTAGCACACACACCGGTAGGTGGAGAAAAGTGCAAACGGAGTAAAGGAACATATAAAGGATATATCGTGGACTCGTGGTGCGGTTGTAAGTACAGCTAGTGCTTCATATCAAACCGGCGCCATTCAACGTTGACTCTAGGTATCCGAAGCACATAGGCCACACAGGGAATGGCCTGGTAGCGACCGTGCTTCGGATTTTGAGGCGAGTCTCGCGATGGAGCCGGGGAGACATCAAGTGCAGCTGGCGTGCGGGTGACCGGATATGAGTAGAACGAGAAACTAAAGCAAGGATTTGGGGACAAACGGCGACGAGGAGAAGAGCACGCTGACGCGGTGGACACGCCCCGTTTCAACGCGGAAGCGCATGGCCAGGAGCTTGTCGTTGCCGTTTATATCGATAGTTGAGACGCATGCTACTCGTCCCCGGAGGAGACCCCGGGACAGCGACTATGCGTCATGAACAAGGCATCCGATGCCAGAGGCGCCGGGCGGCAGCGAGCGAGGTACATCCAAAGGCTGGACCGAAAATGAGCAGAATGTGCCACTCACAGTGTTCCAGCACTTCGATGGCTCGTTCTACGAAGGAGGCAGGCATCCATGAGCTATAGGAAAGCTGGGATGTCGACGCACGGTCCTGGATAGTTGCTGGATGTAAGCGTTCAACAATGCTGACATGGGCACTCTCCGCGAAACTCGGACGAGCTTCAGCTGCGGGCTCAGCGTCGCTACCGCCATCGAGAGCGCGTCGTAGGCTCTGCAGTAACCTGGCGCGAAAGGGATTTGAAGACATGTTGACTGCAGCTGGAAGACGAACGAGATAAAGACGAGATCTGCGGGTTATTTTCGGACTGCAGCCATGTGGCACGTCCGCGCGTCCGCGTCGCGTGGGCAATGTGCTCCTCCTCCGATCCTGGTTACGGAGTTTAGAGTGGATGTCTTGACTCTTGAGCACTGCTAGCGATGCCATTGTCCACTGAGACCTTGAAAACTCCAGGAAATGCGAGACGACTTGCGATATGTGCGCGTAGAACGTAATTGGGTATGTCCGAGGCCAGCATCGCGAACTTTTTCGTGAATCCACTGACCCTTGCTCAGGTTTCTTTCCGGGGATGAGAGTCTTGAGCTCGCGACAGAAAGTGATGCATCATATGCTAGCTTCCGGGGCTCCGCTACAAGGAGACCTCAGCGTGTGCCACGCAATCGCCAGTCCCTGCATCGATTTGGATTTGAAGGCATACAGCAGGGTCGGTCAGTGGTCGGTCGAATATTCTAAACAACTCGCAGCCTAATCGTACACATGCTCTTGGAAACCAGCAGCATGCCACGCCCCTGGGCCCCGCCTCGGACATTTGTATACTTAAGAATGCGGGGACATCCACCTTTAGCTTTTCCTTACAGTGATCCCTCGTTCGTCGATATCCGTCATGCTAGCCGCGATTCTTCTAGCATCCTTGGCCGTCGCCGCGTCAGCCACGCCGTTTGGTCCTACCCCCTCCATCACAGGCTCGTGGAACGCACCCAGCCCAACCGAAGTGAGCATTCTTCGCATTCTCCCCCGTCCCTTCTCTTCACGCATGCTAATCCCGGCCGACGCAGACCTCGACCGACACGTACGAGGTGCACACGAAGGACGCCAACTGGGCGACGTTCGAGACGTGGCGGTCCTCGTGGGACTTTGCCGACAGCGGTGCGGACGAGTTCGGGTACCGGCTCAAGGGGCAGGACGACACCGCGGCGATCGTGAAGTACGACGGCGCGGGCGCGAACATCGTGAACGTCACGTACAACTCGGATAACCCAGACATTCAGGGCACCGTCTCTGTTGCCGTGCAGGTGAACGCGACGTTCGGCGCGAGCGCGAGCAAGCGCGATTCCTGGGTGCGTCCTCCATAGCCTGTTCATCATCATCTCCGTATTCAACGCTGACGATTTGCATGCGGTGCAGGACGGCTTATCGAACTACAGCCCGGTCGCGTTCCCCACCGTCCCCGTGTCGGTGGTGAACATCATGTGCGCGGACGACCTGAACTTCACGGTGATCGTCACAAACGCGGACGGCACGACGCAGACGAGCACCGGCACGGATGGTGTGGAGCTCAGCGTCACGCGCCCCGCGAATGTCACCGTCAACGTCGCCGGGCACGAGGCGGGTGGGCTGACGGCTTCGATCAACAGTGCGGAACCTTTTACTGCAGCATTTGGCTCTGGAGCTGGTGCGTTTTGCTGCTTTTGATGATCGTGTGGGGGAAGGCTGATTTTTTTTTTCTTGTTGCAGCTCCGGAGATCGCTGTTATATACGGTGTCCAGATTGGCTTCTGCCCCGATTAAGGTGCGGGGAGAGCGACGGGGGCGTTGAGAGATAGTGCGAGGAGTTTCCTGTGCGGTCGTTCTATTCACCCGCATTTGGGTACAGCAGCATGTTAAACCCTTCTCGTACCGGCCAACGAATGCGAGAACTGCATTGAATTTGTACAGACTTGAACTGCACATCCAACATAAGTGATAGTGAAATGCGTAAGGCTAATTAGATCGTTCGAAGAATACAGTACGATTACACAACGATTACAAGCGTTTTGTTGCGTTTTGGTGTCATTGACTGCCATTTCTAGCGCCGAGCTTTCGTTAAAGAACCGTGACCATCGACGGTGCACGAGAACAGAGTGACGGGACGCAATTGCTACACGCTGGTGCGGTGTCGGAAGATGTTACTGTCGAGGATGAGACTAGACGAGGATAGCCCTTATGCACAGTAGCTGACATCGCGCCGCTCTTTCGAGGCCTGAAGAGAAACAGATTGCGCATCAGTATCGTTTCTCCGAATACATACACGAGCTTGGAAAACCAACCGCGATGGGCTCATCATTAGCGCCGACACCGTCTTCCCCGCCATTCACCGTACTCCCCTCCGTCGTCCGGGAGGTGTCCGTCAAATCAGTCCTGAATGCAATGCTCGACTTGTTCGCCACCGTGGTCACCTCGCCGCCGCCGACAGTCGTGCGCGCATTCAACGTCGCCATAAGCACGTTCGAGTAGAGCTTCCCGAGCATGAACATGGGCACCAGGTCGTATTGGTTCTGGGGCATAGCCGCGCTCGTCCGGAGGAGGTAGATGATGAGCTGTATGCCCGCGGTGAGGGCTGTGATGAGCCCGGTCTGCATAGTCAGGATGATGAGTTTTGTGAGGATGGACTCGGTGGATTTGATCGTTGTTTGGGACCGAGCTTCCTTCAGCTGGACGGATGGTGCTCGTTAGTACGTCTCGTAGGCCCGGTATGATAGGTGCCTACAATGGACAACATGGATCCGACAATCAGCACGTCACAGATGAAACTCCCCGCGAGCCAAATCTGAAATGAGGAATGTTAGACGCATACACACGAAGATTATTCGTGCGTCGGCGTACCATGGGAGCTACCATTTGTTGCGCGAAAACAGGCTAGAGATCGCGGTGCGTAGTATGAGAGGGCGCACGTCCCGTGCGAATAAGCCCAACGATATTGAACAACGCACCTTGATATCAGTGTCAACCCTGAGTGCCGTGAATGCGATCACCCCAAAACATTGCAGGAATGCAAGCTATGATGTGTATGAGCAAAACATCTTTACGCGAGAATATACGAGAGTAGTACCACGACAATGCAAACGACGATGCGACGCATCATTGCCGTGTGCTTGAGAATCCAGATTCTCCTGGAAGTCCGTGTTAGTGCACTGAAGATGCGTACAACGCATTTAGAAAAGAGGACATGCTCACCGTGCGAAGAAGCATTGGACCGTACAAGATACTGTGAAAACAGTCAGCTAGAAAATCCGTAGACATTATGTCGAGAATAGGGTCTCACAGATGCCTGCTAAGATTTGCACAGCGCTGAGAGACCATATGTAGTCTAAGAGAGTCTCGAAGTTGCCTAGCGCCCATATGAGCTGCATCCACGCATTGTACGTCGCGAATGCAGTTTGGAAAACGTCCAGGGTGTACACGCCGTAGACTGGAAAAGAGATTGTGAATTGATTAGAGAACTTGTGTATATGCGTAGGACCACCGAGTACGCTCACCGAGAGTTTTCAGCCCTCGCCCGTCACTGCTGCTTGACAGCGAGTATATATCTATTGAACAAGAGTCGGGAAGCAGTAATTGGGTAGGAACGATCTATACGCACACACTTGGACGCTTCGTACCAATCATTAGCCCCGTCCGTTCGCGACGGAGAACCATACAAACGTACCTCAGACATCCCAAGAGCGCCCAGTTCAAGAGAGCCCCTAACAGCTACAAAAACGTTGAGGAAGGTGACGCATAGAGTATTTTATAGGGCTCACGTATGGAGCGAGACTTGTATCACAATGTCAGCAGGGATTTGGTAGCACACTTTAAGTCATCTTACGCACGTTAGAGCCAGCGATTCACGCGAAACATTAGAGTCATAGCCAGCTGCCATGTATACGGGTCGTCTTGAATAGATCGAACGTTGACGGGAGCCCTACTAGATGGTACAGAGATGACGGGAGCGAGTCCAGCGCACGATGCATGCCATTTACTTATACGAAATTATGCGCGAAGTTAATGGAAGGGTTACTCGGAGAAAAGCACGCATCTTACCATATCAAAGATCTTGTCGAGAACCCGATGCTAGCGGACTTGGAGATCAGGGCAGAACCGTGCCAATGAGTGCTCAGCCTCGGAGTGCCGCTGCTAGAATAAGTTGGGTACGGCATATACCTGCATGGGAATCGGTATACGTTACTGCTGCCGTTTCCCAGTCACGGAAAGACTTGGACACACAGCTCACCTCAAGTTCCCCAAGGATGCACGGAGAACAGCGGCACCGCAACACGGGCCAGATATGGAATACCGATTGCGTCTCTTACCCATACAGACACGATTTGTATGATATCCGTAGGACCGCATCAGGATCAACACCCCGGTAGCAGAGTGCATGAAGTTCAGTCTATGGGACCTGAAGGAACACGAAAACCGAATCGATGATCGCCGTCCAAAGGATGCATCTATAGGCCTGCACGGAACTTTGGCGTCGGTTGTCAATCGAGACACTGCAATTGAGTTAATGTTCGTGTTGTATGTATAGATGCGCCAAGATAGCTCGGACACACATGTACAAGGACCTACGTGCTGTGTATCGACATCCAGTTGGCTCGGAAAGACAGCAGATAATCTGCCGTAATAGAATGATGTGGAGCACAGCTTCAAAGTGTTTTCATTTCTGGAAATTTATTCAGGTTTTTACGGAGATGCACTGCTACTGCCCAATATGATAACGTACTTGTGAACGCGAGAGCGGCGATTTGAAGCAAAGGAAGGAACGGAAGAACGTTCTGAATCTGCTGCATGTATACCAGCTTCGAACATGCCCATAGCACATCAGATATCTCATCGCGCTGAGAACGGTCTCATACAGAATGGCCGGAATTGGAATGTTTCGATATCTAGATAGGCACGACAATCAGCACAGTCCCCGTCAAAAGTTTGGTCAATGAATAACAAACCGCGACACGTTCATCGCCGACGACACCATGCCCCACAACGCTAGATCCCACTGTGCGGCCGACATCCCCTAGCTCGACCCTGAACGCGATACCCTGGCTCGACTTCGCCCCAAACGTGTTCACCTCGTCGCCGCTACCGCTCCGCACGACAGCCGTGCGCGCGTTGAGCGTCGCCATGAGCACGTTCGCGTACAGCTCCCCGAGCATGAACATGGACACATAGTCGTACTGGTTCGCCGGGAGCGGGCCGTTGGTGCGCAGGACGTAGATTATGAGTTGGATGGCAGCCATAAATGCGGTGATGAAGCCTGTTTGCACTGTTAGGACAATGAGCTTGGTGAGCGTCGATTCGGTGGCTCTGATCGCGGTTCGGGAGCGTGCTTCTCTGAGCTGGATGTGCGTCCGAGTAAGTACGCTGCGAGAGTCCAAACGGTGAAAGGCTTACAATGTGCAGCATCGATCCTGCTATAAGGATGTCACAAAGAAAACTTCCTCCGAGCCATATCTAGACACGAAAATTTCAGAGATGGGTGCAGAGAATTTCTCATGGCCACGTACCGTGAGGGTCACCACCTGTAATTCACGGTTTGTGGGTGAGCCCTCTTGGAGACGGGAGATGCAATCTTATGATTCACCTTCTTATGGGAATCGACATCGAACGTTGGATATGCAATCGACGAGCTGCACTGCAGAAACGCAAGCTAAGAGTTCGACCAGTCAATTTTACGACATAAAAAAATGATAGTGGGAGATTAATACCACGGTGATGCAGAGAACGATCCCGTGCATGATTCGAGTGCGCTTGAGGATCCAGATCCTCCTGACGGCGCATTGAAGCAAGACATCAGCTTGGGAAATCAAAAGAGAATGCTAGCAGGCTCACCGCGCGAAGAAACACTGAACCGTGCATGATACTAAACAAGTCAGATGCGGGACCACACCAAATCTCGCCGAAGAAGACAGCCGTACTAATGCCTGCTATAATCTCCACTCCGCCGATAGACCACGCGAATTCAAAGGCGGTTTCGAATCCTCCCGGGGACCAGACAAGCTGCATCCACGCATTGTACGTCGCGAACGCGGTCTGGAGGATGTCCAACGCATACACCCCGTAGACTGGGGCAGGACCAAAAGAATGTTTCAGTGGATATCCGTTGGCATGTGCTGATGGTGCTCACCGAGACTCTTCAGCCCCCACCCGTCGTCGACGTTGGAGAGCGAGTACAGATCTATCGAATCGGTCGGACAGTTCAGAGATGCACAGTGATGCGTCTCTAGATCGCGAGTAAGAGGTTGCACGTACACATCTGTACACTTCAGAGCAGCGGTCAGCCCCGCTCCTGCGTACTAAGATAACTGCGAGCATACCTAAGGCATCCTAGGAGCGCCCAATTGAACAGCACCCCCAGCAGCTGCAAAAGATTCTCAGTGTGTGTCCTGCGTAATATGATCGGCACTCACGTATGGAGCAAGTCTAGACGCCAAGGAGTGTTAATGGCGAGCCGTCGATAGCAGCTATGGAACGCACAACAATGCCAAGTCTGTGCGCGTGAGACCAATGGGGTCTGACATATTTACTGCCGGAAGTAAATTGAACGTCGATTGAAGCTAGGGTCGGGAAGGTAGAGCAAGCCATCGTAGCTGCTCTGTCATTTATACGAGGCCAGTGGGCAAAGTGCGCGCATTACGACGAACCGTAGGCTCAAGACATGTTGTGCGCATCTTGCCGCAGAGGGCGTTCTCTTCTCGGGAAGCAGATACTCGAGCCATCGTGTAGTCCCACGACATATTAGGCGCGCAATGTAACTGCATCGGGATTGCTACCGCTGCCGGCTTCCCACCGCAGGAGTATGGCGATGGACATGCATGATGCAGCTCTCCTCGAGCTTCTGAAGCGCTGGGCGAGTGGGAGAAAGATACGAGGACTGTTTTGTCTCGATATGGTTTGCACGGTGCGATGTGCGCAGGTTTCAAGTTTACATCGCCGTCACGGTGCTCGCCTTCGTATCTGAACGAGATATGATTGTTAATGTGATCTCGTCATTCACAGAACGGGGAGATGCTGGCCCTACGCACCAAGTTTAGAAGAAAGATGTTCTTTGCTACGTTCGTCTCGCGTCGCGGAGACGAGCTGAGGGTAGATATCATGTCCGCGTTGCGGTCACAACCGGTATACGCTTTTCTTTTCCACGCTGAGCGCCATACTCGCCTCGAGACCTTGGAGCACCCAAACAGGAGAATGATGATGAGAAGAGACGAGGACGGGAGGGGATGCTTCTCACTATAGATATCTACAGTAGCCGTTCCTTGATCTGAGTCTGAGGGGTTTGCATGATGCGTGTCTTGCCTCGAATCATGGAATGGAGATGGGCAGAGGGTAAGGATCATCGTGCATTGACATCGGGAAGCGATGGGGGTACGTGTGTGCGAGCAACGGAGAGGAGTCCTCGGGGCGTATATTCTACTGCACCTCGCAGCGTCCGAATCCATAGTACGCCCTTGTCATGCATTGGCCTTTCAAGGTGTTGTACCCAGACATTCGAGAGCTTACCTGCAACACCAATGATCAATCCCATCTGTCCTACCTTCCCATGCTCCGTCCAGGCTCGAGACGCGAAAACTTGCAGTAATGAAGCGGAAACGTGTTTCTAGACACAAAGTGCAATGACTATCTGAAGAATCCCTCGTTATCATACTGTGCGTTATATCATACTCCCGAGCACTCACGAAGGTCCCCCTCTGATAACTACCCCAGAGCAATGGCGACGAACTCTGCGGAAATGTTGCCTAGATAAATGAGCATGGCGCCAAAATCTAGTCCGTTGGCGCGTCTTTGGGCATGTGCATGCATATCTCGGACGCTTGGGACCACACAAACGCGTATATTCACGGTTTATTCGACGCAGACCATAAGTATTAGCAGTGTACGATGAAGAACGCAAGCAAGCCGCGGGCGGCCTTTCAGCTGCTAAAGGTACGGCGCCGGCCCTAAACACTCTCCTCATCGTCGTTTCCTCGTCCTCCGTCGTTCTCCTCCTCGTCTTCATCGTCAATTTCTCAATGTGTCCTCTTCCGCCGCTCATTACAGTTCCCTTCCCATTCTCTGGCCGTCTATCGCTGACATGACTTGCGACGGTCTGCAGTGTCTCTCATGGCCCGATCTTGCGGCACGATCTCACGCTTCGCCTCGACGTCAGAAGTGCGTCTTTTCCATATTTTCTTTTGCAGCTTTATGGCTGCCTATACCAGCCCGTGCGATGTCGACCAGCTCCTGAACATGTCAGAGATACCCCGCCGACGCATAACCACTGCGCAACAGACTGCTTATGTTTGGCGCTGGTGGTATGCTGTTAACTATGGCATGAGCTGGTTTCGCCGATGCACGGTCGCTCAGTGCATGTACCCTCTTTGTCGATCATTTCCTCTACTCCCCATCTATTTTCTTGTCGTCCTCGCTTCGTTCTACAGTCCCTCGCTATTGATCTCATCCATGATGGATGGTGTATCTCCACTCTATATTCTAGCACGACCACAACGGTACGTTGCCCGTCGAGCGACAGTGTCTCATCATTGCTTTCTGCTGCATCTTGTAGATCCTCTTCCGCCCGCCTCCAGCATTTCGAATGCTTTGCAGAAACATTGCTCGAACGTCAACTTTAGGCAGGTGCTCTGCTCAGTGGTATTTGTAACTCTGGAGCTGGAGCTGGCAACCTACGGCTTCGTAGGGTCAAAAGCTTTGGTTTTTTCTCTGTCTCATCCTTGCTTCATCGTCGCCCGTCTCGAGCAACACCAGCACATTGCTGCCGTTAAAGCCTGCAGCTTGAGGATCCACTCTTTCTGAAGCTTCTCCTGTCCGATTTCTTGATTCCTGATGCGCTCTGCGCTCACCATATTCGATCATTGCCACCCTCCGTGCTGGACTGTTGGCTATTCTTCCCTCCTCCAGCGCACTGTCACCTTGTACCGACGAGCCACGTACCCCGAATCTCCTCGCCGGGTGCTTTGTGCCTCTGCACCAGTAGTGTGTTTCATTGGAGCAGGCCGGCTAGAACCGATTATCTGCATGGTCACTGTCCTCAGCTCTATGCATCCACGCTCGCACCTGTAGTGCTATGACATCCGAGCTCATTCCGTGTAGCACGCTAGTTCATTCTGTGCGAACTGCACCCCCCTCCGCCCATTTCCTTCCTCCATTGACGCACAATTACCACCCGCTGTGTGAATTGTGCTTGCAAGCCACCATGGATTTTTTGGAGCCGGTTCGATGTCAGGGCTTGGCTTGCCGTTTTTATTTTCTTTCTCTCGTCCTGCGGTATAGACCTACTTTGATCATACTAGCGCGTGAGCTCCGTTCAGCGTCACCACCTCCAGAATATGATACCCCAGTGTCGATGCACGTAAACTCCCGCGCACGGCGTGTACTGTGCTTCTTGATTCTGCCAGTGGGCAGTGTTTTGGAGCTAGGTTGATGCCAAGGTTAGCTCACTGTCCTTCTTCCTTTTATCTCGTTGTACTTACAGACTCGATATTCAAGTGTTCTTGCTTAACTCTAGCTGTCCGGTGCAATGTCACCACCTCCAGAATACAATAGCCCCACGCCGACGCACATTCATCACTCGCTTCGTGCTTCTTGCCAGGGTTGTCCTTCTCAGTCAGAGTCGGTGCTAGGGCTCGCAATGCATGATCTTCCCTCTCTTTGATCATTGTGAGAATACTTATGTCGCTCCTTCGCGTGAGGCTTTGGCTTCAGCTTTAGCAATTCCGCATGCCCAGGACAGGACTGCACCGCTCAGATGCGCGGATACACCCCGGCGGCGTGTACTGTGCTCCTTTTGAGGGGACTATTTGTCGTGGAGCTTGGGCACGGCTTGCGGTGCGGTCTTTCTCCCTCTGTCTAAAACCATTCCACACACATCGCTAAAGGTACTGCACCAAACAAGTAGAATCGTGCCATAATCAACAGTACGTGGCACACATTGCAAGAGACCATAAGGTGCATCTATGGCAAGTGAACATGCTTGCATACACTTCGACCTTACCCGCACCAAGGCAGACACACAACAGCACGCCTCCTTCACGCCCGTATACTCCATCTTGTCTCGTCCATATCAGTGTGCCACCTCCTCCACTGTGCACATCACCATCGTACCCTCAAACCCCTCATACTCCTCAGGCAGGACCTCATGAATGAGTGCACCCGGGCAGAGGAGTGCATCCATGCCAAGACTCACCGACCATACGGACATTCAGGCGACCTGCCTGGAGCAGTACAAGGAGTATAGCAACCCTGCCCAGCACAAATTTGTGCTCGTGCGCGTGCGCTACAAGCTTTCGGGGAAAGACGCTCAGGGCGCCCTCATCCTTGAGCGGAGCATCCAGCCACCAACTTCCCATGAGCGGTCGCTGTCCGACTCTGATCTCGGCACCATCCAGTCTGTCCAATCTGCATTGCACGCCAGCTCCAAAACAGAGGAGGCGTGTGACACAGATCGGACAGACTGGGAGGATCGGGATGGTATGGTGCCGAGGTCCGAGTCGGACATCGACCGCTCATGGGAAGTCGGTGGCTGGATGCCCCGCTCGAGGATGAGGGCGCCCTGAGCGTCTTTCCCCGAAAGCTTGTAGCGCACGTGCGCGAGCACAAATTCGTGCTGGGCAGGGTTGCTATACTCCTTGTAATGCTCCAGGCAGGTCACCTGGATGTCCGTATGGTCAGTGAGTCTCGGCAGGTAGTGAATCAACATGTCGAAGGAGCAGGGGTGGGGATTTTTGGAAAAGAGGGGAAGGTGTTGGTGGGCGGAGTCTGTCATGACGAGGCACAGGCGGTGAAGCACAAGACGGGTACGGATCCAAACTTGGGCGAAGAGTAGGTGTGACATGGCCTACAGATATAGATTTCAAGGGTGTTGGCAGCTTGTTGGCAGCTGGACAAGTCGTGTACGCACTTTGGGGTATGCTCGCTGGCAGCTGCTGCGCATTGAATTGTGAAGCTGCGGCGGCACGTACGCACCTTGTGTTTCGAGGACAACATTGACAGCTCCGAGGACGTTTGTTTAGGGCCGGTGTCTCCGACTTGGTGGCATGAGATTTCACGCTGCCGCGGAACGCTTTCCTTTCATGGGACACGGTGGCGCGCGGTTATTGCTGACAAACAGCGTGTCCCGGGACACGATAAATCACGTGATGAGCGCGCCTCGTGAAACGGTGTGCTCGAGGTCGTGTACGACGAGGGAGGGGCGCTAACGGCGTCGGACGGGCTCCGAAGACGTCGAGAACAGTGTACTTAGATAGCCGTGCAATGTTTACGTCGCCGGGGACCCAATTGACGGTGCCGAGCACCGAAGAAGCGCGCTCGACGCGCCTAAACCTGTCTAAACGCCGGTGCGTGTCCCAGGAGCCTCAAAAACTTATTTCTTCATGGGACACGATGTCGCAGGGCACGCCTGCCATATTATGCGTGTCCCATGAAGATCTAAGTCGAGTTTTTTTCATGGGACACGCGGGGAACACCGAGGTACGCTCAGAAGACGCGAAAATCGAGGCATTTCCGCGGGGGAAAGCGCGAATTCGTCCCGCGCTCAGTTTTAGGGCCACCCCCGCCGTTGAAAAAAATCGGAGGGGTCTATGTACATGGTTAGACAATTATCATATTTTTTACGGTGTCAAACGAGCACCGTACGCTCTCCCTAGAGCGATACGAGCGTCGAGGTGAATATCTTGCCGTTATGTAAATGTCCGGCTATCTCCGGAATGCGTGTCCCAGAGCGAACTAAAGGTTGCTTTCTTCTCGCTTTCTGTGCTCTTTCCAACAGCTCTGTATCTGCTTTTGCTGTGGTGCATACAACTCTGATAACATCGGTGGCAAGGGCTGTCTCCAATATCCAGAGTATATCGCGTACTCAGCGTGTACTACTCTGTGGCGACGCGTCTGTGACAAGCGGCGCCACTTGCAACAGAGGACCGTGAGGCGATTGCTCGTCCTCATTACTTCAAGCCGAAATGCAAGCAGCAAGGATGA
>KN832568.1:728998-742697 GCA_000827205.1 Plicaturopsis crispa FD-325 SS-3 | reverse complement strand
GTGTACGACGAGGGAGGGGCGCTAACGGCGTCGGACGGGCTCCGAAGACGTCGAGAACAGTGTACTTAGATAGCCGTGCAATGTTTACGTCGCCGGGGACCCAATTGACGGTGCCGAGCACCGAAGAAGCGCGCTCGACGCGCCTAAACCTGTCTAAACGCCGGTGCGTGTCCCAGGAGCCTCAAAAACTTATTTCTTCATGGGACACGATGTCGCAGGGCACGCCTGCCATATTATGCGTGTCCCATGAAGATCTAAGTCGAGTTTTTTTCATGGGACACGCGGGGAACACCGAGGTACGCTCAGAAGACGCGAAAATCGAGGCATTTCCGCGGGGGAAAGCGCGAATTCGTCCCGCGCTCAGTTTTAGGGCCACCCCCGCCGTTGAAAAAAATCGGAGGGGTCTATGTACATGGTTAGACAATTATCATATTTTTTACGGTGTCAAACGAGCACCGTACGCTCTCCCTAGAGCGATACGAGCGTCGAGGTGAATATCTTGCCGTTATGTAAATGTCCGGCTATCTCCGGAATGCGTGTCCCAGAGCGAACTAAAGGTTGCTTTCTTCTCGCTTTCTGTGCTCTTTCCAACAGCTCTGTATCTGCTTTTGCTGTGGTGCATACAACTCTGATAACATCGGTGGCAAGGGCTGTCTCCAATATCCAGAGTATATCGCGTACTCAGCGTGTACTACTCTGTGGCGACGCGTCTGTGACAAGCGGCGCCACTTGCAACAGAGGACCGTGAGGCGATTGCTCGTCCTCATTACTTCAAGCCGAAATGCAAGCAGCAAGGATGAAGAGTCCTGTCGCGTCCATGCCAACAGAAATCCTGGGAGACATTTTCGATATCGCCTTTCGCTCGTCTTCGGAGGCACGCAGTAGGGTCGCGTTTCGAGCGGCAATCTCACAGGTGTCCCGGCGGTGGCGCGATGTCTCGTTTTCCCTGGCATCCCTATGGTCGTTCATCGCACCATCCATCTCGAGGACCCACATACTGCGCTCCAAGAACCACCCACTGGACATTTTCCTCGACACCACCGTAGGATGTGACAGCTCGCACTGGTGGCACATCAACGTCTCCTTGGACAGTGTTCTCCCGTACGTCTCCCGCTGGCGAGAGTTCCATGCCGAGACTGTTGACGCGTACGCCATGTGTGCCATTACGACACGTCTGGCTTATCTCAGTGCCCCGCTGCTCGAGCGGCTGACCCTGCGTGTCAAGCGCTACTGGGAGGCAGATGGCCCTTTCCCACCCGCCATCCTGTTCAAGCGAGGCGCGCCCCGTTTGGAAAGTATAAGGCTTCACAATATCTCGCTGCGGGCGTCACTCGTGCCGTCAGTCACACACCTGGAGCTCCGTTTCACTCATTTTGGCGACGATGCACTGACGGTCATGGATTTTTTCTCGTTTCTCTCCTCGATGCGTTCTGTGGTCGATCTCACATTGGATGGCTCCATCGTAGAAACCGAAAACTACGTCTGGAGCTTTCCGCATGTCGTGAAAACGCTGCACTTCCCTTACCTCCAAAGATTGATAGCCCGAAGCGCCTACACCGAGTCATGGTGTGCATGGCTCGTCGGCGCTGTCCACGCGCCGGCGCTCCTGTTTCTCGCGGTGCACATATTCAACTCCGACGAGGATGATTACGACTTTCCGCCCGTCCTCCGTGCATTCTCCGTGTTCGCATCGGCCCCTCGCTACCCCTCGCTGCGCTCCCTCACCCTGGACGGGGTGCGCATCGTGCCGGACCCGGCAACGCCGACGTCCGTCCTGAGAGACTTCATGCGCGCGCTCCCGTCGCTCACCACGCTCTGCCTCGCGTGCTCCGATCACGGACGCGTCGCCCTGTGGACGACGCTTCTCGCACCCGCCGCGGAGCCGCTGTGGCCGCGCCTCCAGCGCCTCTGCCTCCTGGGCGGCCCAAGGTACACCGACTACGAACCTATCGGCCCGCCCGACGACGACGGGACGCGGGAATGCGACGTCCTCGCGAATGTGCTGCAGCACCGCGCAGCCGCGGGTATGGAGCCGCTCCGTGCGCTGCACTTGGACCCGTCCGTACTGCAGCACATCACACGCGCGTCCTCGCCCGAACACCGCGACCACGACGAGTCGGAAGCTGTGGTCCATGATGCTTGCCTCGATGCTGACGAGCGCACCGCTGTGTACGCGGACAGGCGCGTCGACGTCCTGCGCAGCCATGTCGCAGTGGTGTTGGAGCCTGATGCCCCTGCGCGGTACGACTTGAAGTGCCGCGCGTGTGCGCTGTTCTGGACGGCGGGCCGCGTCGCGTGCATGTTCGAGGGCGTGGGCTTGGAGGGTTCGACCGGTAAGTGCCACGACATCTATCTACTCTGCATCCTCGGACGGCTGATAGTGGGTGTAACAGGCAAGGAATATTGTCCCGGGGACGCTATGCCGTACTCGTGTGCATGCACGCCCGGGGGGTGAGGAAGCAGTGGCAAACGAAGAGGTACCAACGTGCTATGTCATCTAATTTTGACTGTACTGTAATACCACATCATTCAAATTGTTCTTTTGGTAGCCAGCCGCTCTAGCAATATCATCATACTGTAACTGTTATTTGGAACTGTGAGGATGCGCGAAAGTCTTGATTTATCACAGCGTGTACCGGAAATCCGCCGCACGGTCGCCCATCTCCACGCGTTTCTCATCCTCAAGTTCTATCCCGCCTTTCTCTCCCTTCTCTATCCCACCCTCCTCTATCGCGCCCTCCTCCACGCTTCCCTCCAGCGCATCCCTGCGCGCGTTGATCCGCCAGTACGCGAGTGCCGTGAGCGGCACGGCGACGAGGCCGATGCCGAGGAACATGAGCTCGATGCCATCTGTGCGCCGCGGGATGGGTGAGCAAACAGCAGACGGTAAAGGGAATATTAGGTGTGGGGAGAAGGGCAAAAAGAAACGGGGAAACAAAGAGAGGAGTGGACTCACGCCCAAGCACATAACGCGGCGCGTCCTGCTGCCGGTACACGTTCGACGAAATCGCGCCCGCAAAGTTCCCGATGCCGATCGCGAACGCCATGCCCACCGCGCGCTTGTACTCCCCCGCGAGGTTGTTCCCGACCCTGTGCAGCAAGATCAGAGGTAAAACGTCAGTGCGGATTCACCGTTAGCGCGGATTCACCGTTGCAGCGGCGGCAGCGAATTGCCACAGCAACGGCGCCAGGAAAACGGGTGGACACGCACCAAGCAAGCGCAGTAGGGTACGCCCCATACGTCCCCATCACGCACAAGAACGTCCCAAAGTACTTTGCGCCGGTGGTCGCCGCGGGGGCGATGTTGATAGCGTACCCGACGAGCGCCATCACGAGCCCGGCGAGCACGAACGGTGCGCGCGCGCGTAGACGGTCCGAGTAGTGCCCGAAGGCAAATACTGTCAGGGCTGGTGGGCGGGCGTGATGCGTCGGTGTGTGATGCGTCGGCGCGTGAGGAGGCGTTCGAAATGGATGAACGGTGAGAGGAGAGTACATGCGTAGTGGGCGAGCGTAGGTGGGGAGGGGAGGGCGTGATCAGTGGTGGTCAGCAGAGGTACGGGAGACGGGGTGCTCACTCGCGCAGACGTACGGCGGGACGGTGAGCAGCTGGCTGATCGCCGTGTCGTAGCCGAACCTAGTGTATAGAACTCATGTCAGTCGTGTGCACCGTACAATATTGTGTGCTCTGGATTCTAGAGTGATTATGATAGCCACGAGTGCACGCACCCTTTGATGATCGACCTGCACATAGACCCGTCAGCGTCAACGAGGAAGCGGAGGAGGGGGGGGGAAAGGGGGACGTACGGGAGGAAGAGCGTGATCCCATACACTGTATTGCTTTGTGTCAGCTCAGTCCATAATTTGCCGGTCACAGTTGCGAGTAACAGCAAACGAAACGGAAGGAAAGCAAAAAAGGAGTGAAGGAGGAAGGAATGGAAGTTGAGGGAAGGAGGAAGGAATGAAAGTTGAGGGCAAGAGGAAGGAATATAAGTTGAGAGAGGAAGACTTGAACCACGCACGCGGCCCGATAACGCTCATCAGTATCAGCGTGTGCACCCACACCTGCCAGTCGCGGAACGCGGCCCACACGTAGCGCGGCGCGAACGCGCGCGCCTCGCCGCCGCCGCGCGTGGAGAGGTCGTACTCTAAGGGCGAGCGTCGGGGTGGAGGTGAGGAGTGTGGGGTGGGGGTTGACGTGGTGTGGCGCGAGGAGGTCATATCAGGTGCATTTATCGTGCGGGTGCGGTTTCGGGTGCGTGCATCCGTGGTTTTGGGTGTGTGGGTCAGTGTGAGAGGTGGGTCGAGCCGTGCGAGTTGCGAGTATGAACCGTACAGTGGTTGAATCGGAAAACGAGTCGTCAGCACGCAATCGTAGACGAAACCGCACGAGGCGACGTACGTTTACGGTGCAGCACGAACGCACGCTCCTCCGGCGTGAGGAAGGTCGCCGTTTCAGGGTAGTCCACGAGCACTGTGCGTCGTAGGTCGTTAGTTGACAGTTGAGGGTAGACGTCGGCGGCGGGTAGCAGCGGGTACACAACGTCAGTTGCGGGTGGAAGGAGGAGGAGGTAGATGGGGAAGGATATGAATACGAGCACGTAAGATAAAGAGGAGTAGGACGCACCGAACAGCGCCACGACGCCGACGAGCACGGTCGCGAGGCCTTCCAGTATCTGTCCGTGCACGCGTGTCAGCACAGGAAGCAAGGAAGGACGGAGTGGGCGGTAAGAACGGAGACGGGAGGTAATCACGGAGACGGGAGGTAAGGACTGAAGCGGGTGGGAAGTAGGCAGGACTGTGGGTGATAATGCATAAAGCGAACGCATCGAACATCCGCACTCCCCACGCGCAAACCGCACTCCCCACGCTCAAACCAGCACTCGTGAAAAAAGACGGAATACGCACGAAAATCCAACTCCACCCCTCCAGCCCCCCCACGCCCCCTCCCTCCAACCCCCCTAATCCCCTCCCCCCATCGCGCGCGCCCATGAACCCGATCGCCCACGCGAGCAGGCCCGAGAACGCGCCCGCGACGGAGCACGCGCCGAAGAAGAGCCCGATGCGGTATTGGAGGCGGAAGCGCGGGTACCAGAGGGTTAGGCTTGTGTGTAGAGGGCGGTTACCGTTATACGTGTGGGAGGGCAGTGGTGCGTGGGCAGGCGGTTGTATGGTAAGCGGGTGGTTGTATGCGGGGGTAAGGGAGCGAGAAGGAGAGGGAAGGGGAAAGAGGTACGAGCTCAGTCAGCACGGTGCATACGGAAGGAAAGAAGGAAAGAGGGACGCACAAGTATATGATCCCGGGGAAGAGCCCCGCCTCGACGACACCGAGCGCAACGCGCGCGCCGACGAGTTGTGGGTAACTGTGGGTGGGGAAGGGGTCGATGTCAGTATTCCACGCTTCGTGAATATAGATAGAGCTTCGTGAATATAGATAGATTGAAGAAACAAGAAACACGACAAAACGACGACGGGGAAGGCCACACACAGCAGCATTAGAGCACACCGATACGGCTGCCGACGTGGTAGCACAACCACAGCGACCGACGTCATCGGGAAGCATAACATGTACGTAGGACGCGACGAGACTCCGCGCTCCATGCCAAACAGAAGGCAAGAACACGGACACGCCTGCTAACCATGGCGAGAGCACACGAGGCTACGGCAAAGGGCTTGCTCGAACGTCGAGCGGGCGAAGAGCACGTCGAGCGGGCGAGGAGCACGGCGAGATGGCGGGAGACAATTGCGGCCGAGCGACGGGGGACTGTCACGGCCGAGCGACGGAGGACAATCACGGCCGATCGGCGAATGATACCACTCCCCCAACCGGCGAGTCCGAACTACGCCTCGCGGACCGCGCAGAATGCGTCCAAGCACTCTGACCGCCCGCACACACGCCGCCGACACGATGACGTGTCAAAGCACGAAGAGGCGTGTCCACGAGGGGAAGCACCACGACGGCTCGACAGCACGAAGACGAAGCGGGGGCACGCATGACGCGAGTAAGCACGCCGAGGGAAGCACGCCCACGCGGTAAAGCACGACGCCGAGGGGAAGCACGACGACGCGGGGGCACGCACGACGCAAAGATGTGTGTCGACGAGGGGAAGCACGAGCGTCGAGAAAGCGGTAGCAGGACGACGCAATGCACTTGAGGCCGCACCAAGGTATGACCACGCATGCGAAAAGCACGCATGGACGATCAAAAAAAGCACGGAAGCGCGACGAGCACAAAGACGCGGGAAAGCAGCACCACGACGCTTCGGAGCGAGAACGACGACGCTAAAGCACGACAACGCGGGAAAGCACGAAGACGCGGGAAGGCACACCGCCCACTGGAAAGCACGCCGCCGCAGGAAAGCATGCCGCCGACTGGAAAGCAAGGCGACACGTGGAAACACGCCGACGCGTCTCGAGAGGCCACGACGGCGCGCCGAACGAGCGAAAGGCGCGTCTACGTGGCCAGCGAGCGAAAAGCGCGTCCACCCAGCGAGCGAGGGAGAGCGCGTCCGTGCAGCGAGCGAGGGAAAGCGCGTCCGCGTAGCGAGCGAGCGGAGAGGACCGCACAGTGAGCGAGCGAGAGCGCGCCCGTGCAGTGAACGAGCGAAGAGATGACCGCGCAGGACACATCCAAACCAACGCGTCGAGACCCCCGTGTCATGCCTGCTTGAAAGCATGACCATGCCTACACGACACACGGCCGCCTCCGCATCAAGAACACGATGGCGGGGACGCGCGAGGCGAGGAAATACGATGGCGGGGAAATACGATGGCGGGGAAATACGATGGCGGGGAAATACGATGGCGGGGAAATACGATGGCGGGGAAACACGACGGCTCGAAAAGCACGATGACGTTAAAGCGTGCAGTAAACAGCGAGCGAGTGAGAAGCGCGTCGCGATTGGATACCCACGAGCGAGTGAGACGGCGGGGATCTTGTCCCACCGACGAACAGAGAACTTGGCACGCACGGCGAGCAGAGAACTTGCCACGCACGGCGAGCAGAGAGGGTGCCCCGCATGACGAGCAGAGAGGGTGCCCCGCATGACGAGCAGAGAGGGTGCCCCGCATGACGAGCAGAGAGGGTGCCCCGCATGACGAGCAGTGAGGGTGCCCCGCATGACGAGCAGAGAGGCTGCCACGCACGGCGAGCAGTGAGGGTGCCCCGCCTCGAGCACACGCACACAAAAGAGAGAGAGGAAGCAAGAAAGAGAGCAAAGGCACGCACGTCTTAACCAGCCCCATCAACGTCCTTCAAGTTTTCCCCGCACACCCTTCGTCAGTATCCCACGTACGCGACCAGGAAGGGGGAGGGGGCGTACATGATGATGCCCCAGAGGATCTACGGGCGGTCGATGGGGAGTGTTGTAGGAGGGTGGGGGAGGGGGAGGGGAAGAAGGGGGGTAAGGAGGGCAGATGAAGGCAAGGTCAACGTCAGCATTTAGGTACGAGGGTAAGGGAGGGGGCGTACCGTTATACCAGGGAGCCACCTACGCACACGAACACGAACACGACGCGCACGGCACACAATATGTCAGCCAGGATGAGATGAGAAGGTGAGTTGCGTACCGCGATGGCCGGAATACTCTGAGCAGGAGGCTGGGCGCGCAGTGGTCAGTACTTCTACTTCGAGATATAAATACAGCGTGGATGGAGACGTGCGGACGAGGACGGCGTGGACGCGCGAGGACTGCAATGTGTGGACGCGTATAGGAGTCACGACGTGTACGCGTATAGGAGTCACGGCGTGGACGCGTATAGGAGAACGATACGCGTGGATGGAAAAAGGGACACGACGTGCACGCGATTGCAGAGCCACGACGTATAGGCGTATGTAGAATCACGACGGGTACGCGCATGGAAAACGGCGTGTACGCGCATGGGAAACGAAACGATACTCGGTACGCGTATGAGAAACGAGACACGGTACGCGTATGGGAAACGATACGCGTGCGCAAGAAGATGGAGGACGCAGAAAAGAACGCAGACAAAAAAGACGGTGGACGCACTTTGCAGGACACTCGAATATACAGTACGGCTATACGTCCACGCGTTGCGTTAGCACACGTCAGGAAAGACTACGACGGCAGACGCGAGTGGGAAGAGGGGAAGGGGAAGGGGAGGGGTGGACATACGATGAAGAACATAGTCTGGTGGCGCGGTGTATTTGGCGCAGGACGGCATCGTGCGGAAGAGGGACGAGGAAGAGGCAGCAAAAGACGGACGTCAGTATACCGCAGAGACGACACCGTAAAAACGGCGGGAAAGAGCGGACGCACGAGGGCGATATTGTACTTATTCCCTGTGAGGTCGAGCTGGGTGAGGAGGCCTTCGAGTTTCGCGTTGCCTGTGCGCGCGAGGATGTGCGAGCATAGAATTATGTGCAATCCGTGGAAGAGCAAGTTGCGATCCGTCGAGGAGCAAGTGCGAGCATGGAGTACGCGGGGGATGTGGGAAGCGAGCGAGCAGTAGGAGAGGCGAGCGCGATCGGGAGAAGGAGCCAGTCAGGCAAACGTACACAGCACACATCGACACTTGAGCACGTACCGATATTCCCTACACCCCCCACCCACCCAACAAATCAGCCCCCACCCCATGGGCACCAAAACGAAGACGTACCGCGATCGAGGAAGGACATGAGGTACATGGCGCCGAGCATGGGGAGGAGGCGGCGGTCGACTTTGCGCCAGACCGCGCGTTCGTCGATGGTGGCTAGGGTGGGTGGGAGGTCGGGGCCATCGATTGACGGTGAGTTGACGTCCGAGGACGATTTGGTATTGAGTGAAGGCGATTTGGCATCGAGTGAAGGCGATTGAGCATCGAGCGAAGACTGCACACCCAACCCTTTCTCTCCGTCAGTCATCGAAGGAGCCATCATGCAATGCAAATCAGCAAATCAGCTCACCCACCTCACACTTACCCCGGGTATATATCGCCCCTAGGCCTTCACGCAGACTCAAGTTTAGGCTCGTGATGGGGTGTCCGCGGGGGACGGGCGTGGTCAGATGATGACCATTACGCACAGGCGGAGCAGGCTTGTTCGGCAGTGGAGGGTCACGTTAATCGGACGCACTCCTTAGGGCCGGTGACGCACGACGGGGTTGGGGTGCACAGTAGGTGGGTGTGGTGTACGCGCAGGGTGCACGATGGGCGGGGGAGGAGAGAGAGACAGACAGACAGAGAGGGCTAGGGCGTCCGTGCTGCTCGGACGGAGTGGTGCGCATCGGGACTGCGAACGTGCCGGGTCGCATTGGCTCTAACACTACCAGGTTCAAGGGCAAGAAAAGCATAAGTGCAGAGACAGACGAGGATGGTGGAGGACGCGATCCCGTGTTTCTCGGACATCGTGCGTTTCTGTTTTCCCACGCTCTCGCGCCCCGCACCGAGTGCGCCGTTGTCCCCCAGCTCGTCGATGTTGTACCCGTCTGCAAGTAGCTCCGTCTTGGCATCCATCTCTGTCCACCGACGGCCAATCGTATGCATGGCCATGACCGCCGCGATAACATCCACAGCTGCCAACGCCTTACCGGTTTACCTACCACTTTCGTTCGCTGTCTCGCTCAGGTCTCCGCTGACGACAATGTGCTCTGCTCAACGTTTCAGCCAGCATCCTCAGCGTCCAACCAATATATCCACGCTCTCCTGTAAAGTCGACGTCTGATGCTGGTGGTACGCTCTCCAATAATCCCAAATTGCGGCGGCCAAGAAGGTTGACAGGCTCTGAATTCCCGATATCGATAACGACGGTCCGCTTCGCCATCGTCATGTCCGCTGTGCTCATATCGCTAGTGCTGGTGCTGATGGTCGTATCCTGCCTCTATGTGAATCTTCAGGTCGACTCTTCTCTTATGGCCTACGTGAACTTGCCGGATGCATCTTACGGTCCTCGCGCTCGCGAGGACCGTTCTGGCGCTGATGCCCTCCCAGCTGTCACGCGCAATGCCAGTGACAGTCGCGCGCAATGCCGGTGACGATCTCTGGGTCGGGCACGCACCCCAGATGTGCACCTCGTCAATAACTTTAAGATCAGGCATCACAATGGAACGTATGTAGCGCTTCCTTCCCACTCCGAGATCTACGCGCCTCGACGTTGGTCAAACAACCGTGTGCAGATACAACGCGGCGCTGCGCCGCGCAGAACGGCGACGTCGAGGGGCTGCGCCGTGTTCGACGTCGAGTCTCGCCGCGCATAGCCCCGCCGACGTCTCTAAGCTCGCCGAGGACACGGCTTCGAGATGGTCGCGAGCCTCCCGGACCCCGCCGCGTCCGCCCCACGTACCACGTCGTCGTCAGCCGGGCTCGAGTGAGTTATCCAGTAGCATGCCCGGTATACTCGGACCACTCATCATGAACGCATGTCGCAACAGATCTCAAACACCATGGTCTTGGAGAGCCGCTGCAATATTCGTGTCGTTGTCGACACCAAACACTCTGAACACTCTGAATACGAGTCGACCGCTTCGCCGCCGTAGGGCATTCTCAGCCCACTGCAACGACCACAGACCAACATGTATCGCTGCGCTGTTCTTATTTCTAGAGGCGCATTCTCAGATCTTCGGTGTATCTCATTCGATTGCGACTCGGCCCATTCTAATCTTGACCGATGTCCCATTCTAATCTCGACCGACTCGGATGCTTGCAGTCCTCGACCACCCGCGCTCCCACATAATGCACCCGCCCCGCACATTCACATTCAAATTCCACCCGGAGATAAAAAAACAGGTAGATCGCCCCCCTAGTACTCCTTCTTCTCGAACCACCATCTCCTTCCCGCATCATACACCCCAGCCCCGTCTACCCTCATCTGCTACTACTACTCTCATCATCAGTGCTGCTACTACTACTGCTAATTGCCTACTCACTCACCACCTGAAATCGGACGCGCTGTGCACGCGCCACCCATCTCATGTCAGCCCTCCGCGAGAACCCCGACGGCCCGTTCTACGCTGTCGCCGACGGCCCGTTCTACGGCCCAGCGGCCGACGGCTACAGTTACAATTACCTCGAGCCGTCCCAGATCGGCGCTATTGTCGCCGACGGCTACAGCTACCTCGAGCCGTCCCAGATCGGCGCCATCGTCGCAGGTACGCTGCCATTCTGCGCCGTTAACTCATTCTGCGCTGTTAACCCATTTGCCATTCTGCGCTGTCGACTAATTTTCCTGTCGCACTCGCCCACCGCGCTTGCAGCTTACGCCGCATTGTTCCTGGGGCGGTTCGTGTGGACCCGCAGGTCGGGTCCGCTGCTGCCCGTGCATGTGCACGGGGAGATGTTGCCCGTGCATGTGCACAGGGAGATGTTGCCCGTTCACGGGGAGAAGAGCGCCGTGTCAACAGTCTCGGGGCCCCTGTTCCTCGGCCCGGCATCGTCGCAGAGTGCGCCCGCGAAGACCACGATCGTGCCGCCCCCACGCTCCAAGACACGGCGCGCCGCTGTTCCCGACGTCGACGCGACGGATTCGGACAGGATAGACTCGAATGTTAGCGCTGGACGCGACGACGCCACAATGCCCGTGGCAACGGGACTCGCAATGCCCGTGGCAGCTGGACTCGCAATGCCCGTGGCAGCTGGACTCGCCATGCCGAATGCGCTCCCTGGTGGCATAGACTCTCTCCCTGGTGGCACGTAGAAGTCGCGTCGATTCCTCCTGGGCCTCACATCCATCCCTTCGCACCTACATCCATCATCCATGATGTCGCATCCTACTTTGTACATGCACCGTACCACTGTCAATCTACGCGCGCCGTTCTCCTCATCGGTGTTCAATTCTGTCTGTTAGACAACCGTTCCTACCGGGCCTGCGCAAGCTACTTGGACTCGGTATCTGTGTTGCGAGGTAGACTATGTGTTGCGAGGTAGACTCTATGTTGCGAGGTAAGTAGACTTTCGCGCGCACCGCAAGAGCGTCCTCACAGTTATCTTGAGGAACAAATCGTGTCACATTAATTGCTAGAGCGACTGCCCACTACAAAAAACCGTAGCGACATAATGGTAGCAGGTACACATTGCATGCAGTACGCCGCGAATAGTAGGCTAATGACATGGGCTCTTCGGTTGCAGCAGATTCCTCACTCCCCGGGCCTGCAGGCTCACGAGTACGGTATAACGTTCCCGGGACAATTTTCAGCGCCTGCTACACCCATTGTCAGCCGTCCATTAAAGGATGTTGAGTAGAGATGCTGCAGCACTTACCGGCCCATCGCTCCTCCTAGCCCACGCCCTCGAACATGCCCGCCGTCCAGCACAGCGCACACGCAGGCACACGCGCGGCACTTGAATTGAGTCGAATCGCGCAGGGGCATCCAAAATATAGAGACAATATACATCATTCGGTGTAAAATGCTCGCTACAGTGAGAGATGTCCAAAAACACTGAAGCTGCTGCTAAGAAAACAGTGTATCAAGATGCGGCTCATGATGTCCGTGCACCGTAAACAACAACGAGGTTATAACAACGGCGAGGGTTATTCAGCGTCGCGCTGTTCTTGGGGTGTCTGGAAAGATACGCCGGACATCAGGATTCTTCCTCGGGACAAATCCTGAAGCTGGACTACCTACCGCAACGGCGTGCTCTTCATTAGCACCCGCCACAGCTTCCATCGCGCTGTGCGGGCCCGTCGTCTGGCTGAGGTCCGTCAAGTTGAGCCTTCGGAAAGCGATGTGACCCGGACTCGATTTGGCCGGCGCCTCGGAGTCCACCTCGTCGAGCACGGCAGCCGAAACGACGACGCGCGCATTCAGCGTACGTTCGAGTAGAGCTTCCCGAGCATGAACATCGACGCGTAGTCATACTGGTTGGGGAGCATAGCATGGCCGTTCCGGAGGAGGTATATAGTCAGCTGTATGCCCGCCACCAGGGCTGTGATGAAGCCGGTCTGCAGCGTCAGGATGATGAGCTTGGTGATTATCGATTCGGTGGACTTGATAGATGTTTGCGACCGGGCTTCGCTAAGCTGCAGCCATTCGTATTGTAGCGCTGAATAAGTATGTTGCGCGCGCGCACACTGGCACGTATGATGATGATGTGGACTCACGAGGTGCAGCATGGATCCGACGATAAGGAGATCGCACAGAAAGCTCCCTGCGAGCCATATCTACCAGCGGCGAGTAAGTCAGTGCCGGACGCACGCGGAGATTCTTCCACAGCGAGCGTACTTACTATAGGGGCCACCATCTGTCGCAAGAAAATGGGCTAGGAGATACCGCAGGGGTCGATGATAAGATCTCGTGGAATCGGGGTGCGAGGTCTTACCGGCATGTTACTGTCAATTCTGAGTGCCGTGAATATGATCGCCCCGGCACATTGCGCGACGGCAAGCTATACCATACGACTCCGTGTATGAGAGGGGCTAAGTATATGTGTGTGTGGAGTAGTACTGCTTACCGCGACGATGCAAACAACAATTCTTCGCATAATCCATGTGCACTTGAGGATCCAGATCCTTCTATCGGTCCGTGTCAACATCAGCGGTCTGAACCACATTAAAAGGGAGATGCCCACCGCGCAAAAAAACATTGGACCGTACAGGAAACTGATGGATGCACGAAAGCGCCAACGTTAGCTTCCAAAGAAGCATTCAATCCATTGGAAAATGAAGATGCACCCATCCCTGCCGATATTTGCGCTACGCTGAAGGACCAGGCGAAATCTAGGAGGCTGCCGTAGCCTCCGGGAGACCAGATGAGTTGTAGCCAAGCGTTGT
>KN832568.1:689371-720539 GCA_000827205.1 Plicaturopsis crispa FD-325 SS-3 | reverse complement strand
TTGCGCGACGGCAAGCTATACCATACGACTCCGTGTATGAGAGGGGCTAAGTATATGTGTGTGTGGAGTAGTACTGCTTACCGCGACGATGCAAACAACAATTCTTCGCATAATCCATGTGCACTTGAGGATCCAGATCCTTCTATCGGTCCGTGTCAACATCAGCGGTCTGAACCACATTAAAAGGGAGATGCCCACCGCGCAAAAAAACATTGGACCGTACAGGAAACTGATGGATGCACGAAAGCGCCAACGTTAGCTTCCAAAGAAGCATTCAATCCATTGGAAAATGAAGATGCACCCATCCCTGCCGATATTTGCGCTACGCTGAAGGACCAGGCGAAATCTAGGAGGCTGCCGTAGCCTCCGGGAGACCAGATGAGTTGTAGCCAAGCGTTGTATGTCGCAAACCCGGTCTGTACGACGTCTATGGTGTACACCGTGTAGACTGCAACAAAAAGAGGTGTTAGCTATTCGTATCCCCGCGGAGGAAGAATCGCGCACCCAGAGTTTTCAGCCCCCACTTATCACTGCCATTCGAGAGCGTGTACAGGTCTATCGAGCGACTTGTGAATTTCGCGCTGGAGGGCAGCGGAATAGTCTCTATTATAATTACGCACACACTTGCACGCTTTCACGGGACTCGTCAGCCCCCGGCGCTCGGACGAGAATTACGGCGCACGTACCTGAGGCATCCCAGAAGTCCCCAGTTGAGGAGGGCCCCCACTAGCTGCAAAAAATATAAGTACGGACAGCACGTACTTAGATAAGTGTGCACTCACGTATGGAGCGAGCCTGAAGTGATAGCACGCAACAGTCAATGATAACTGTGAACAAAATGGGTCCCTGGTACGCACTCCAATGCTAGGTTTCTGCGCGAGGTATCAAGGTCAGGGGCGGGTGCCATGTATGCTATTGTGCAGATAGCTTGATCGCTGAGATGGGCAGGCTGAGGACAGGAAGAGGGGGAAATGTACCGCTCGCAGCTGCACTTGCGCACGCCGTTTATACGCGAAGATCTGTGGGTATCATTGAAGCACGACGCACTGCTAGTTGAAGACCCAGTGTTGCGTCTGTGCCGCACCACATCCATCTTTTTCAGAAACCCGATGCTCCCAAGGTTAAGCTAGACTCGACTTTCAGTAAATAAAAAGCCCACATTGACATTTCAAGTTGTTACCGCTTCCATTTCCCCTAACGCAGGAAGCGCCAGGGATGGAGCCTGGGGGCAGCGCCAAAAGGCTAACCAGAGAATGTGAAGATGAGATAAATATGGGGACCCACTATACATACATGATGATGCGATGCGCACAGGTTGACTTGTGCTCCATTGGTGTCGCTGCAGTGCTAGACAGATTGCCTCGTACTGCGGTGCTGCGCCAGTAAAATTATGCTCGCAGCAGTGTCCGTGCATTATCGCTCTTCCAGCGCTGTGTTCTGCATTTCGGCTTGAAGTAATGAGGACGAGCAATCGCCTCACGGTCCTCTGTTGGAAGTGGCGCCGCTTGTCACAGACGCGTCGCCACAGAGTAGTACGCGCTGAGTACGCGATATACTCTAGATATTGGAGACAGGGCTTGCCACCGATGTTATCAGAGTTGTATACACCACAGCAAAAGCAGATACGGAGCTGTTGGAAAGAGCACAGAAAGCGGAAAGAAAGCGTGAAATCTCATGCCACAAAGTCAGTGACACCGGCCCTAAACAAACGTCTTCGGAGCTGTCAACGTTGTCCTCGAAACACGAGGTGCGTACGTGCCGCAGCTTCACGCAGCAGCTGCCAGCGAGCATACCCCAAAGTGCGTACACAATTTATCCGGCTGCCAACAAGCTGCCAACGCCCTTGAAGTCTATATCTGTAGGCCATGCCACATCTGCTCTTCGCCCTTTGGATCCGTACGCGTCTTGTGCTTCATCGCCTGCGCCTCGTCATGACAGACTCCGCCCACCAACACCTTCCCCTCTTTCCCGAAAATCCCCGCCCCTGCTCCCTCGACATGTTGATTGACTACCTGCCAAGACTCACCGACCATACGGACATCCAGGTGACCTGCCTGGAGCAGTACAAGGAGTATAGCAACCCTGCCCAGCACGAATTTGTGCTTGCGCGTGTGCGCTACAAGCTTTCGGGGAAAGACACTCAGGGCGCCCTCATCCTCGAGCGGGGCATCCAGCCACCGACTTCCCATGAGCGGTCGCTGTCCGACTCTGATCTCGGCTCCATACCATCCCGATCCTCCCAGTCCGTCCAATCTGCGTTGCACGCCTCCTCTGTCTCGAGCTCGAATCCCATCCCTGCGTTCGGCGAGGCGATTCTTGCAGCCAGGGCTGAATCGCTTCTTGTCGGGCGCAATGTTGGCCCGCCGTTCCGTACCTTCCACGTCGACGGCGGTCACGAGTCCGCGACGGATTCCCTTATGAAGCTTGTCGCCATGGCACGTTTAGTGCACGAAGAATTCCCGCATTACCAGGTACACAAAACGCAGTGTTACTTCTTTGGCAGCCTGCTGTATGAGCTCTTTACAAGGGTCCTCCGTGATACTACAAAAAAGTTCTTGCCCAACCTGAAGCCAAAGGTGATGGGCAGGGTCGCATTCTTTCGATCCAAAATTGGGCAGCTGCCCGAGTCGGTCATCATACACCTGGTTGAGTTGTTCCACAGCAAAGCGTGGCCCGAGGTCGAGCAGGTATGTCGGCTCCCCAACTGAGAAGCAGTTTTGTCTTCATCCCATTATTGCAGATGGTGCTCGAACAGAAGGCTTCGCTACTCGCGAGTGCACGAATATTGATGGCGGAGGAGCATGCCCAGGAGCTCGCGTGTGAGCGTGCCCGGGCAGAGGAGCGGTGTGCCCAGGTCCTCGCGAATGAGCGCATCCAGGCAGAGGAGCAGCACATTCAGGACCTTGCGAATGAGTGCACCCGGGAAGAGGAGCACATCCGCGCTGCAGAGGAACGGTTGGCGCAGCTGACGAGAGAAATGGAGCAGATGAAGGAGCAGATGGCCCAGATGTCAGCACGTATCGCAAGGTCAGGGTAACATGAGGAGCCCTCGTGTTTCTCCAGCATTGTCCCTGTAATTAGTTAAGTGATGTCCCTCCCATGTTTCTTTCTCGTGCATTGTGTTTTGCATTGGTTTCATGTGCATCTAAATACATAGCTATGGAAGCAGCTTTTGGCGTCCTGCACATTGTGCAAAGAACAAAAAAAACATGTCATAAGAATACTGGACAGAGCGTAAACAAACACTGAAATGCGCGATAAGATAAACGGACAACAACGAAAGCAGCAGACAACGACAACAATTCGACAACCTCATCCGGATTTCACAGCCCCTGCGCTTCCTTCACCTGCGCATGCAGCCCCGCCTCCACCTCCACCCAGTCGATCCGCAGATGACCCACTTGTCCTGCACCTTCCTTCCATTTTTCCCGCCGCGCTTGCACTCGCTGCACCGCAGCTATCTGCCGCCGCGTTGGGTGATGGGCGTGCAGCACAAACGTGTACCCTTCCAAACCGGTCCGCTGCTGAATGTGTAGGGTGTTGGTACCAACGGACAGCAGAGGCGAGAGATCCAGTGTATTGTCTGGAGTCAACTAAAGGGTGGTCAGAATACAAAGTAGAGAAAAGACAAGCCTCGAGGCTCACCACGAAGGGTGGCGCGAGCGGGATGCTCCACGCCCTTGCCGGCACTTTCATGCACGCCTCCCCGCGCTGTGGCCATGTGCATCGTACGCGGTCACCGAATGCACTGGCCCCTGCCGCCGGATGCTCACTGAGCTCTGTGATGAGGTCGGGCGTTGGGTAGCACGCTAGCGAGAGGCACAGCGTCTCCGCTACACTCCTGCGGCGGGAAATAAAAATTTAGATGTGTGACAATAACGTAAGAAAGGATGCGCCGTACGTGCTACTTTTGGCGCGGCTATTCCACGCAGCGAGCAGTGTCGCCTGCACGTCATTGATCTCGAACTGCAGGGTGATTTTCGCGCACGTCGGCATACCGCGCTGGAGCGCGAGGACAACCATCTCCGGCCCGTATATCGGATGCGAGGGATCGGGCTCGACGACCGGGCGTGAACGCTCAGGATCGGAGACAGGGTGTGGAGATGCAGAGGCGGGAGTCGGGTGTAAGGGTTTGGTGGTAGCAGCGTGCAACTCGTGCGAGTCGACATCGCGGGAGGTATTAGGATCGACACCACGGGTGATGGGCGAGACATCTAACTCATGTGTCGGTACCATTGATGGTATAGCAGAACTAGATGGCAAAGCAACCGCAGCGCTAGGCGCCCCCGGAAGCATAGCTTCGAGACCATCCTTGGTCCTGGTAAAAACAGAGTTCGCGGTGGAGGTGACTTTCGATGTCGCAGCTTCACTACCCTCGAGAGTCTCAGTAGTGAGCGTGATCGCTGCCGGAGGAATTTCCTCAGCCGCAACAACAGGAGCATTCTCCGTCGTGACTTCGGGCACTTCCTCTGTCGCGATGTCGCAGGATTCAACTATCGTGATGCTAGGCACTTCTTCAACCGCGGTGTCGGGAACCTCCTCTGACGCGGCGTTGGTGACTACCTCGGGCGTCTGCTCCATGACCGTCGATCCGTGTTCCTGCAAGGCCGTCGATTCAGGCCTATCTACGCTCATCGACTCGCCAGCGTTCGCCCGCCGCACCGCCTCCGCCACCGGGGTGTCTGAGGCAGCGTGTTCTTTGCCAACAACGCGTTGCGACTCGGCGGCGATAGCATCTGTAGTAATTGCGCCGTCTGGGATGACCTCTGCGGATTCTGGCGGTGCCATGCTATCCGCGCCATTTTGTCCGACGCGCGGTGCGATGACACCATCTGACTCGGGCTGGTCGTTCGCAATCACGTCCCTGCCATCGTCGCTGGGGATATGTGCCCGGGACGGCACAGTTGACTTATCTGGTGCGGAATGACTCTCGACGGGGGGTGATGATGTGAGATCAGCGGAATCGACAGGTGGCCGTGTCGCGTTTTCTGCATCTACTCGCATTTCGGGGGGAGTGTCTGCAGAAGACGCACGCGCAGGGGTCTGTACGTTGCGCGGAGTGGATATTTGCTGCAGAGGGGCACCATCCGGGGGCATAGAGGCGCGTGCGTCCGTGTTGGTAGCCAGCCTATCATCAGCCTTGACACTGGAACCGATGTCCACAGGTATGTTCTTCGGCGAGCGTGGTGGCGGCGGAGTAGCAACCGCGGGAGAGACGTCCGAAGCCGCAAGTGTCGCGGAGGACATTTGCGGGGGCGTCTTGTTAGTGTGACCTGGTGGCGCGCCATCCGGTGGCACAGATATACGCGCAGGCTCTGGGTCGGGCACCGGCTCTTCGGTGGGCAATGGGGGAGCGACCATAATAACGTCCTCATCCTGTGGACTGGGGGTGGCCGGTGGGTTTGTCGCATTCGTCGGGGGAGGCAGTGGAGGGGCGACTACCTCTGGAATTGGTGGAGCGAACGGAGATTTTCCGACGACAACCAGTGGCGAAGACGTCGGGTCGACGTTGACAGCTGCTGGTGTGGACGAAGATGCAGGCCGCTCGCCATTATTCGCTGCACCAAGCGGCCGCGTCTCGAGCGTCGGGGAATCGATGGGTATGGGCGAGTCGGCAGAATGGCCTAGTAGTAGCCCGTTGTTCGGAGTCGCATTCGTGCGCGGGGTTTGTCCCTTTCGTTTCAGCCAATCGAGGTCGAGGTTGAGCAGATCTGCTGAGATCGCAGCGGTTTTCCGCTTTTTACGTGGTTTAGCTGGGGCGGTTGTTTTGGCTGGTGGAGCCGGCGATGTTGCTGTTGTTGAGGGGACGGAAGGAGGGACGGACTGCGGAGGTGTGGGGGCAACTAGTTGTGTGCGGGTCGGGCTCGCTGCTGTGGGTGCTATTGGGGATATGATGATAGGGCTTGAGGAAATACTAATCTGGTTAGAGTGGGTTGAATGTGTGTTCCCGTTCGATTCTGTAAACCAGGCATTGTGAGCTCGGCCTGGCGGGAAATTCTCTCGTAGCTGGGCTAGAATAGTTTCTCGTTACCTAGGATCGATGAAGCAGGAGAAGGAGCAACGCCGTTCGCAGGGCCATTTGGTCGTGAAACAGGCCCTGTTCTCTGACTTTCACTTATCGTAGATGTAGATGCTATTGGTCTGCGAAAATGTCCCATGTAAGCAACATATAGTGGTGCAAAAAATAGCTACATACTGGGTGATCGCCACACCAGTGGCACCATTCGGCGGTACGGTTGCACTTGGTAGTGCTGTTGACACTCCTGTTCTCTGGAGAAGAGAGTGAATGCGCTCTGAAGGTAAGATCCGAGAAAAGCATTTCAGATTGCGCGCCTATGTAGAAGATGCGGAAGCTTACGGAGGAGGTCAGGTTCAAGGAAGAGCCGCAGGTGGGGCTGAACAATGTTCAGCAGGTCGTTGTACGACGAAAACCACTGCCGCTTGTCAGCGGGGCAATTCGCGATATAGTGCGACAGCGGGAGCAAGCCCGTTTGTCCGGCAAGCGTTCGGAAGACGCTCCTCTCTGCGACCTGAAAGTAGGGTAAGGTCGAGAAAGATGATATTTCTGAGACGGTAACTACCTCTAGTAAAGTAACGATCTGGGCATGGCCGATTGGGCGATAGGTTAGACATAGACGGACCTCAACATCCAGAGTGCTGCACATCACGTACATGGGGCCGCGCCTCCGGGTAGTAGGCCCTCTCCGACTTGAGCCATATCCCGAACCTCCTAGCTGCATTCTGATATTTGGTTTGATCCTCTGTTGCCAGTAGTTGTTGGAAGAGCGGAAAGAGTTTCTCGTTGTTGCTGACCGCATCCGTCGACCCGGACTCGGAGGGAGGCCTGCGGTCATGCGCGCTCATAGACAATCTTTGAGTCGACGACGTAGACCGCCAACTAGAGACCCAGTATGAGTTTCCGATATAAACAAGGACGTAGAGGTTTGAGCCACAAAGCGGAATTACAACAACTTCAAGTGAGCTCGAGGACCATCGTAGACGCCGCGCTTTGTGTACGCGATACTTACTGGCCACGTGCTGAAGCAGAAAATTTGCCGAGCGATGAGCGCGTTTCTTACCGCCAACTTTGTTTCGCGATTTTCTCCTGGAGTTTCGATGGCAGAAATACACGACCAGTTCGATACTGTTCTCATATTAGATTTTGGATCGCAGGTACGCGATCGATGCTACTCAAACTCGCATCCACGATCTCACCTTTGACTACAGTACAGCCATCTTATCACGCGAAGATGTCGTGAATTGAACGTCTACGCAGAGCTTATGCCGTGCACGACCAAGATTGCAGACATCAACTTCAAGCCTAAGGGTGTGTTGAGGCCAAGAGTGTCGCGTTTTATTAAACGGATCCTTGAAACGCGTCTGTTTGTAAATCCAGAATACTGACATCGCCGCATTGCCAGGAATCATCCTGTCCGGCTCCCCCTATTCTGTCTACGACTCGGTCTCCCCGCACGCCGATCCAGCTATTTATGAGCTGGGTGTGCCCATCCTCGGAATATGTTACGGTCTGCAGGTATGCTCCGCTCGGTAGCGAGTACGCAGCGTCATTCAATTTCTTCTTCGCCAGGAAATAGCATGGACGCACAAAGGAACGGTCGCAAAATGCGACCACCGTGAATACGGCTTTGCGCAAGTCAAAATCAACAAGGGGTCAAATGACTCCACCAATGCGCTCTTCGAAGGTCTAGGCGACGAGATGCAGGTACGCCCTCAACGGCTGCATATCTCCGTGACACGCTGAGCCCTCTTGCACGCAGGTGTGGATGTCCCACGGCGACCAGCTGTCGAGCCTCCCGCCGTCCTTCCACATCGTCGCGCACACGAGCACGGCGCCGTTCGCGGCGATCGCGCACGACACCAAGCCGATCTACGGTATCCAGTTCCACCCCGAGGTCACGCACTCGCCGCGCGGGCGCGAGGTCATCGCGCGCTTCGTGCTCGCGATCTGCGGCTGCCGCGCGGACTGGACGATGGTGAGCGCTGTGCGTGTATGCGGTGCGGGGGCGGCGCGGCTGACATCGCGCAGGAAGGGTTCATCGGCAAGGAGATCAAGCGCATTCGCGAGATATGCGGGCCCCGCGGGCGCGTGATCGGCGCGGTCAGCGGCGGCGTCGACAGCACCGTTGCGGCCAAGCTCATGCACGAGGCCATTGGCGACAGGCGAGTGCGGTGTGCTGCTTTGGCAGCGGTGGTAGCTCACTGGTTGACGCAGGTTCCACGCGATAATGGTCGATAACGGCGTGCTGCGGCTGAACGAGGCCGCTCAGGTGAAGACGATGCTTACGAAGGACCTCGGCGTGAACCTCACGGTCGTCGACGCGTCGGATCTGTTCCTCGGGCGTCTCGCAGGTGTCGAGGACCCCGAGCAGAAGCGCAAGATCATTGGGAACACGTTCATCCACGTCTTCGAGGCGGAGGCGGCAAAAATCGAGGCAATCGCCGAGGAGGAGGAGAAGACGGGGACAGAAAAGAAGGGTAAAATCGAGTGGCTGCTGCAGGGCACGCTCTACCCGGACGTCATCGAGAGCATCAGCTTCAAGGGGCCCAGCGCGACAATCAAGACGCACCACAACGTCGGCGGGCTGCTGAAAGACATGAAACTGAAGCTCATCGAGCCCCTCCGCGAGCTGTTCAAAGGTACGGCACCCCTCCTCTCCTCTCTGTGGTGCGCTGCGGTCTGACCCGCCTCCCGACAGACGAAGTGCGCGCGCTCGGCCGCCTACTGACCATCCCCGCGCCGCTCGTGCAGCGGCACCCGTTCCCCGGGCCGGGGCTCGCCATCCGCATCCTGGGCGTCGTCACGCGCGAGCAGGTCGCCATCCTCCAGCACGCGGATAGCATATACATCGAGGAGATCCGCAACGCGGGCCTGTACGACCAGATCAGCCAGGCGTTCGCGGTGCTGCTGCCGGTTCGGGCCGTCGGCGTCATGGGCGACTGCAGGACTTACGAGCAGGTGATCGCGCTCCGTGCGGTGCAATCGGAGGACTTTATGACGGCAGATTGGTATGTCGCTTTGCGCCTGTGTCCGATCGTAGCGCTACCTTGCCTCCTGCTCACATTGTCTAGGTATGTATTTCCGGCCGAGGTTCTGCGGCGGATATCGTCGCGCATTACAAACGAGGTCGCTGGCATCAACCGCGTCACGTACGACATCTCGTCAAAGCCCCCTGCGGTGCGTTTTCTGTTAAGTCGTATGTGTCACATCAAGCTAATGTCTGGTTTCTCTCTGTAGACCGTAGAGTGGTTATAGTTGATCTAGAAAAGCAACGAGTAACGCAACCTTGTATCATATGTGAGTCCAATCCCATCTATGATTCGTGGCGTTGAAACTGACAGCTGCCTGCAAGTAGTAGGATTGGATGTAATGGCTTCATCTGCTTAGAACTGTTGTTGTGGTACGAATGCGGTGTATGATTCTCATTGATTTTGGAACGACGTGTCTCATAACGGATGCGTATTCACTCTTGATCCATGAAACGCTAACCAGGCAGCACTGGCCAGATCAGATGGACGGTTACTGGACGGTTAATCTTGGCTGGCACTTTGTACATGCACTGGAGCAGCCGGGCGGCGGGCGCCCATTTGTACAGCCCGGTACTGCCTTCAAATTCTTGCCACCGATTATCTTGTCGAACAACTCAACAGCAAACTCGAAAATGAGCAGTCTGAGCTGCGTAGTGGTTCAAGCCATTCTGGAACGACCCAAGACATAGGAATTTGATAGGTACTACTCTACATACAGTAGAAAACCTCTGGGCAAGAGCTGCGCCGCAAATACTTGGAGCGGCCGACTGCGCCACATACGCTCGGAGAATGCCGAAAGTGCCGAAAATGACAATATATCGTTTGGGCGCTGAAAGCACCGCTATCTGGCCGACCATAAGGTGCAGACAGAAATCTTGCGCTGCCCACCCATCTCTCTGCCATCTCACAGCCAGTACATTGCGCAACACTAACACGACAGCGACGAGCAAATTTCCATTGTCTGCAAACTACCTACAGGACCGTTCTTTCACTCTCTACCGGACTGTCCAGGTCTCGGACGCGGCTACACAACAATATACCATCAAGATACACGTCCCAGATACCCTCTCGCCGACTAACGCGATGGTCTCAGCTCCCAAGAAAGGCCTCAAGATTAAGCGCGCTCTGCGGACGGCGGCGCGTCTCCCTGCTAGGGTATCCGGCGGACGCGGCAGTGGCCGTGATCACCTTTCGCCCGTCGCAGGAGAGGTGCCAATCACGATATGTCGCATCCAGGTCCTCGGATGCACAGACCTGCCCGCAAAGGACAAGAACGGCACCAGCGACCCGTGAGTGGCCACAGCGCGACTCAACCGAGTGCCTCTGCTAATGAATGCGGTGCAGGTTCGTCGTTGTCTCGATCCTGAGCACACGACACCAGACACCCGTCGTACGGCGCAATCTGAACCCAACATATGCTGCCAAGGATGCCACCTTTGACTTTCCGATCTATTTGTCGCTGGCGGAGCGGCTGGGCGCGATAGAGATCGTGTGCTGGGACAAGGACATGCTCAAAAAGGAATACATAGGCGAAGCTGCTATACCTTTGGAGAGCTGGTTCAAGGAGGGCAAAGCGCTGGCCTTTGACGATCCAGATAATAAGGTGCGCTTCCCGCGTGTAGACCTGGATAGACAATAATGACCGTGTATGCAGCCCTTCTCGGTCAATCTCATCTCCACAAGAGCGACGAGCTCCTCCGGCAGTATAGAGATGAAATGCGGCTTTGTGACTCCGCCGAACACGCGTAACCTCATGGAGTTCGATGAGATCTGGGAAGAGCTGGTGAAACGCTCGCGTCCCAGCCTGGTCTCGGCACCCCCAGTACGTGTCCGTTTACACGCTTCTTTTCTCTTTGTTGAACATTACGCAGACGGAGGGCTTCGGGACCATCCGGTCGCATGAAGCTGGACCTGCATACGAGGACGATGGCGGCATCAGCTCCGACGAAGAAGGCGAGCCGAATTCCGAGGAGGACGAGGACGAGTTGAATGTACCCCCAGCGTTGTCCCAGCTTTACACCCCGCCCGCTACACCCGCAGACGCCCCAACACTACCACCCATCGCCACCACGATGGACTCGCCGTCTACGCCAACCTCTTCGGCGCCCAACAACAACAAGACGCCCACCACGTCAAAGCCGCCGTCGCCGACGTTCTCTATCCCGAAGCTCAACTTCCGCCGGCCGACCGCGTCGCGTTCCAATTCCAACTCCTCCGACGTGTACGGTGCGCAGACCATGACGCCCACGGCGAGCGCACCGGTGCTCAGCTCCACTACCACGCCCACCGGCCACCAGCGCACGGACAGCGGCGGACGCCCGAACATGAAGAAGAACAAGTTCAGGAAGTCGTGGGTCAAGAAGAAAGAGGACTACAACTTTTCGGCAGCAAACGATATCATGGGCATCGTGATGCTTGAGATACAGGGCGCCACGGACCTCCCGCGATTGAAGAACAGTGCGTAGCTCAAAGTATCGTGCGCGCAGCTGCTAACAATGAGCATTATGCAGTGACCCGCACTGGATGGGACATGGACCCGTTCGTGGTTATATCGTTTGGTAAAAAGGTCTTCCGAACGCGCGTCATCCGCCACTCGTTGAACCCCGTGTGGGATGAGAAGTTGCTCTTCCACGTCCGTCGGTACGAGACGGCATTCAAGGTGCAGCTCACTGTACTCGACTGGGACAAGCTTTCGTCCAATGACCATGTGGGCGACGCAAGTTTTATCGTGTCGGACCTCCTGGAGAACGCTCCGCAACGGGACCCTGTCACGGGCTTATATGACGCGGAAGAGGACGGCAACCACCCCATGAAGGAGTTCCAGCTACCACTATCTACGGCGAAGGAGATGCCTTGGGAATCTAAGCATAACCCTGTCCTCACGTTCCGGTGAGCAGCTTGTTTTCTTCTTCATAAGGCTCGTCATTCTGAGCGCTTCGTCTCTGCAGAGCAAAGTACCAGCCGTACGACGCACTACGCCAACGGTTTTGGCGCCAATACCTCAAGCAGTACGACACTGACGACACGGGGACGTTATCCCACATCGAGATCACGTCAATGCTTGACTCTTTGGGCTCCACTCTTTCCAGCGAGACCATTGCCTCATTCTTCACCCGCCATGGGAAGAAGCCACACGAAGACGAGATCACTATCTCTGAGGCTATACAGTGCCTTGAGACGGAACTCTGCCGCCCGGACAGCGAGAAAAGGCGACTCGACGCAAGCGACAGCTTGCCTGATACGAGCTCGCTGCCCACACCAACAAATATGGTGTCCGACACACCAAGGGATATCGAGTTGGAACGGCTGGACTTCTCTGGTCCCCCGATGCCCATGACCCCAGCGGAGACGGAGAACTCGCCCACGAAGGAGCGCGACAACGCCCGCATGCCCGACCCGCCGCCCAATTACCCTACGGAGCCTTCGGACCAGCCTCTTCGGCAAGCGGCGCTCAGCACGCACTCGCTGCCCGACGAGCGCCACCGGCAGGCCTCGAACTCGTCGTCCGACGCGGAGGACTCGTCCGGCTCGAACTCGCCGTCGGACGAGTCCTTCGAGCGCGTGATCAACGTGAAGAACTGCCCCCTGTGCCACCGCCCGCGCATGAACTCGAAGGCGGAGATGGACATCGTGACGCACCTGGCGGTGTGCGCGAGCCAGGACTGGGCGAAGGTGGACCGCATCATGGTGTCGAACTTCGTCACGGCGAGCCAGGCGCAGCGGAAATGGTACACGAAGATCATCTCCAAGGTTTCGTCCGGGAACTACAAGCTCGGGGCGGTAAGTTCCAGCAGCAGGCAGACACAGCTCATGGAAACTCACGTGGCTGATCATAGAATTCTGCAAATATCATTGTACAAAATCGAATGACGGGTCAACTCGAGGAGGAAAAGATGCAAGTGTACGTCCGGTTAGGTATACGATTATTGTACAAGGTATGCGTTTTCCATGCTACTCGTTTACTTTAACTAACCCGTTACTCAGGGTGCGAAAAGTCGAATGGAGGGTGCACGAGGTACACTCGAGAGATATTATCCATTCGAATGCCACCTAACACTTGTTTGTCTAGCGCGACGATTATTACGATCTATGTCAGTGAAGCAAGGAATCAAGTACGACTCTCCCGAGTCGGCTCAAGATATCCGATCCTTCATCTCGTTCCATAAACTTAACGTTGACGAAATCCTCGATCCTATCGATTCCTTCAGTACGTCTTGGCGTTCTGTCACTTACGCACCCCTATAGTACTAACTCTCCGTCGTAGAAACTTTCAACCAGTTCTTCTACAGAAAACTAAAACCTTCGGCGCGGCCAACGGAAAGCCCCGATGACCCTTCACGACTAGTGAGCGCTGCGGACTGTCGGTTCATGGCGTTTGAGACTGTCAGCGAGGCGACCAAGCTGTGGATCAAAGGCCGCGAGTTTACGGTGGCTCGGCTGCTTGGGGACGCCTACAAGGACCAGGCTGATCGGTACACGGGCGGCGCGTTGGCCATCTTCCGGCTGGCGCCTCAGGACTACCATCGTTTCCACTCCCCGGTGGATGGTGTCATCGGACCTATGCATTCTATCTCTGGGGAGTACTACACAGTCAATGTAAGCAGAATTTTTCAAGAGCCGGACGTATTTTAATGATTTCTCTATCGCAGCCTCAAGCAATTCGTACGACGCTTGACGTGTACGGGGAGAATGTACGCAAGATAGTACCCATTGATACGCCACAGTACGGCCGTGTGATGGCCGTCTGCATTGGCGCGATGATGGTCGGGAGCATCCAGACGACGCCGAACGAGGGGGACGAGATCAAGCGCGGGGAAGAGTTGGGGTATTTCGCGTTCGGTGAGTGCCATATTACTGGCAGCGGTTAATAATCGCTCACATCTCCTCAGGCGGCTCCACGGTAGTCGTCCTCTTCGAGAAAGGCGTCGTGGAGTGGGACGAGGATTTACTCGTCAACGGGCGCGCGTCTCTGGAGACCCTAGTCCGTGTGGGCATGGGCATTGGACGCCTCCATCGCCCATCGCATTGATCCAAGAAATTCGCATCGGGAACCAAACACCATCCACTATTCACCAACAATACCCTCTGCGCATAGCATGAGCTGCAACCTCTCTTTCTGTCTCATCCGTAGTCCATTCTTTCGACGCCTGCGCTCTGTATCTGCTTACGGGTCATGTTGCGCCACCAAGTTCCAGCAATGTATGTATGAAATTATTTATTATGGACTTCCCCGGAAGACAGTGCACCGAAGACTACAAATAGTGCTCTACTTGTGCTCTGTATACGCAACATATGTATGATGCATGGCGAGCGCCGAGCAGTGAGATTTAACCGCGAAGGTGAAATGAAGGATCCGGAGTCTTTGTCGGCGCCACAAACGCGTCTTGACTTTCTCGCGCGTCCTTGAATTGAAGTGCTGTCGATACTTGCAGTCACCGTTCGACACACTCGCCCTGCAGTCCACGTTTATTCGCTATGTCGTCTTCCAAGGTCGATGACTACCTCGACAAGCAACTTTTCATCGAGAAAAACATTGTCAGATTGTCTTCTGCTCACATCCATGCCACTGCTAATGACATGAATAAAGGTCACATTCCGCTCCCTGAGCCGCGCGCTGTCTCTCCACGTCAATGCTGCCAAAAAGTGAGCTTGATTTTGTAGTCAAATCAAGGCAAATCTCACCGTCATTCAGCGCGCTCGCGACATACTACGCGGTATCCGCATCCAAGGCGTCACCCTACGCAGCGACCTACCTTATCACGGGCGAGTCGCCGCCGCCAAAGTCGCGACCGTACGACGAAGACGTGCCGGAGTCCTCGATGGACGTCGATGCGGAGACCGATGATGTAAATGACGACGAGGACGAGCTGACGCCTCAGATACGCGTCTTGTTAGTGGGCGGTGACGACCTCGAAGGTGCGTTTGAGTCATTTGAGCGACTACAACTGAGACACTCATTGCTATCTTCACAGGAGCAAAATCCCAGTTCACCAGAATACACTCTATACACATATATTCGCTATCACCATCGCCCGTTAAAGTACGTCCGTTACCACAGCAGTACTCAACTTATCCTGAACGACGCTCTCAGGACGCTGGTCTGGTATGCGCACCCACATTGGCCGTTCGTCAAAGTGATGCTACACGTGGCGCTGAGGCTGCGGTCACCGCTGGAAGCATGACAGCCGCCAACGTCGTGGTGAGCGGACTTTACACCCTCTGTCTCAATCATCACCTGACTGTTGAACTACGCTAGCTAATCAAAGGAAAAGGCCCGTCTAAAGCCAAAGTCGCGTCGGCTTCAGCGTCTTCCTCTCAGGTCCAACCTGTTGTCCTCAAGCCAGCACCCCCAGTCAAGAGCGAATCGACCGGCCAAACTGAGAAGGCTAAGCCCAAGGAGAAAGAGGCGCCAGCGAAACCTACTGAGAAGCCTAAAGCCTCTGGAAAGCTCGACTGGAGCAAGGCGAAGACGAAGGAGGAAAAGTCGAAAGAGGCGGCAGCGAAGAAAGAGGAAAAGCTGAAAGAGGCGGAGAAATTGAAGGACGCAGAGAAGTTGAAGCAGACCGAGAAGCGTAAGGCCGTTGCAAAAGTGAAGAAGGAAGAGGAGGAAGCGGAGAGCAGTGATGGAAATGCTAAGCCGAAGCCCAAGGTAGGCACATATCATCCACCACCATCATATAGGTATACTGACGGTGTAACAGCGCGGAACGAAACGCAAGTCGGCTCTTCCCTCCGATAGCGAGGAGGAAGAATCTAAGCCTCCTCCCCGCACGAAACCTGAACCTGCGAAGTCCGGCAACAGTACGCGGGTGAAGAAAGGCGTTGTATTGTCAGAGGACGAGGAGGACGACGACGCGCCTGTGCGGACCATAACCAACAAGGGCAAAGGAAAGATGAAGGTGACGGTGAAAGACTCCGACAGCGAGATGGAGCCGAGCCTGCGCGCTATGATGGATGTTGACGACGGTTAGTTCTTCTCCGTTTCTTTTTTGCATTGTCTTCTCAGTCTGATATTCACGATTGTCAGAGCACGTCGTGCGGGTGTCGCGAGGCTCCGTCGACCCGCCGCCGGAGTCAGACGTTGACGGCCAGACGCAGGCAAGTGACGTTGACGTCGACATGGACGACGACGTGCCGAAACAAAAGGCTGCACCGAGGAAGAAGAAGAAGACTGTTCCTGTGGGCAAGAACGGTCTTAAGAAACGGCGCGTCGTGAAGAGCAAGACTTCGTTCGACGCAAAGGGGTACATGGGTGCGTTCATCGCCTTCCTCTGATCGACATCAATCTCAACAGTATATATTCTATTTTCTCCCAGTGACGGAAGATTACTCGGAATACGAGAGCGTGGACGAAGAAGAAGAACCGGAGAGCAAGCCCGTCAAGTCGAAGGCGAAACTCAAAGCCAAGGACGCCGACTCTGCAGCTGCCTCAAGCAAACCGTCAGCCAAGCCCGCTAAAGCAAATCCGCCTGCTGCTAAGAAAGGTGGGAAAGCCGTTCAACAGAAGGGGAGCCTGGCCAGCTTTTTCGGTCCTGCCAAGGGGAGGAGTTAGAAGAGTTAAATGGCGAAGTATGTACACGAGCACCTGTACTATACAAATACACGCCCGCGCATCCCCCATCATCGGTATCATCGTTTATAACAGACTTGCGAGAACAGCGCGCTCCGCCTCCAGGAATGCTGACTCGAAATACCCGTGAGGAGCATTGAATGAATGCCAGACATCCCGAATTTGTCCCATATGATCTTCTTGCCACGAGTGAGTCTCCCTCACCGCCCGCCTCCATATGCTCTCACCGCCGCGTATCTCTTCCTCCCACCTTTTCTGTATGTTTTCTACCTCCGCTGTCGCAAAATAGATATGTCCATCCCTGGCCCGTATTTTGGTAAACCATTCCTCGGTTCTGACCTCAGCCAGCTCGTGGTGATAGAACACTATCACGAGTTGCTTGAGTTTATGATGCAATGACAAGGTTCGTTGTCGTAATAGTGGGGTTGAGAACGGGATGGCGAGATGTGTGCGCATGCAACACTTTGAATCGTGGTCTGGATCGTGGTTTGGAGGTGAGCATAAAAGATTGAGGTGGCTGACGAGGCGGACGGTCTGGTGAGGTACGACGTGCAGGCGTGAAAGCGGTATATCCTTCAACACATCGTCGGGATACTGGAAGGCGTGCGAGTCCAATAGAAGCAGATTGTTGAGGTGCCAAAGCCTCGAGCTCGCCGATCTTACGAGCAGGTGAAGCCACTTGAAACTAGTCGCGAGGTTGACGACTCCTGCCAAAATGTTCGAAGGGTCGCGCACCTTCACCGTGGAGCACTCGTGTTGGATCCAAAGATTTTCCGTCCAAAACTGTCTCACTTTCTGCGCAGGCTCACAGATGCTGTTTTTGTAGACGCGTCGGCGACTCTCTGCGAAGGAGTTGTACTTTTGTAGATCGTCATCGGTGCTCAGCGCAACCGTACGGAGGTGGTCAATGGCGAGGGCTTGTGTCCACGAAGAGACGAAACAGAGGGTGTGGGCGAATTCGAGTGACGAGGTTGCGCCGGACGTGAAGATCTTGATGACGAGCTCGTCGGGAATGGTACTCCAGAGACTAGGGTCGGAGATGTCAAGACAATTTTCGTCCGTATCAGGACGTAGAGGACGGGCAGAGTCAGCGGACTCCATCATGAACAATCGCCGGCGGCAGCTACTAGCCTCCGGCCGCTACTACGATGATAGATGCTATATTCCAAATTAGTCTTGTAGAACCAGTGTAGTAGCGAGGCCGCAGATGTGATTTGGCGTACCGATATCCGAGACAGTGTCCACTCTCAGTAGCAGGTGCTGCTACACCGCTTGCAAAGGATGGTCTTTGACTAGCTCGACATGGCAGTGATTAAGCGCTGCACGCAAGCGGGGTTGTCCCGTAATCTGATCTACCTGATAATGAGCACCAACGACTGCTTGAACTTCAAGGGCACTGGTACTAAGGCATTTAGTGAGCACATGAATAACATCAAGAAGAGACCTATAAAGGCTTACTGTAAGTCACGAAGATTGCGGGTTACTGCAATATTAAGTCGACGAGAAAACACTCGGGGATCGATAGAAGCAGGTCGAACACATGTTGACTAGTTTATACGGCGACAAACTGCGATAAACAAGGCATCATGGATCCGGATTCGACGAGAAGGGGTACATGCCACGTTCCCTTAGCCAGTGTCAGATTTGAGATGGTGTACATGGATTCTCCGCGCGCAGATCAAACGACTTTAAATGTTTCGGGAGGGGACTGCGCGCGAGGAGGAAGAAAGGACGCAAGCCTGTCAAGGACGCCGACGCGGCGCCTGTGGTCGCATCTCGAGCAAATCGTCAGCTAAGCCATGAATGCAAACGCTCCCGCAACTGAGTGAGAGGCGGAAGCGGCATCCAGCAGAAGGGAAGCCGCGTAGCCAACCTTTTGGTCCTACGGAGAGAGAAAATTGAGATACACGCATGGGATTAATATGTGTCACTCACCAGCATATGCACGTAGCTCCCAAGCACACACCTTCAAAATCGAGAAGCTCCTTTACAACGAGCTCGCGAGAACGCCGTCCACCGCCTCTCTAAACCTGGACTTGAGTTGCCCTTCAGACAGTCCAGCCCAGCCCTGCTGCCACGCCTCCCGTATCATATGCATATGTTCTGGGTTTTCTTGCCATCGGTGCGTCTCCCTCACCGCGCGCCGCCATATACTCGCACCTCCACGCACCTCCTCCTCCCACCTCGCCTGTACGGTGTCCAACTCTGCTGTAGCAAAGTAAATCCGTCCATCTCGGGCACGTATCGTGGCAAACCACTTCGCGACTACATCCTGGCTCAACTCGTGGTCGTAGAACACCAATACGAATTGCTTGATGGCCGCCGGGATTGTTGGCATATCTTTCCACTCCAGCCCAGCAAACGGAATGGCGATATGAGTGCAGGGCTCTGGGGGTGACGATAGTAGATGAACATGATAGGTCTTGTCTGTCTGGTAGGGCGCGACGTGTATGTGAGACGCATGCCGCGACGTGTGGGCACGGTCAGGGCCCAAGTGGAACAGTCGATAGGGTCTGACCATATACCCGCATTCGAACTCGAAGAATGGGATCAACTCGCGGCGCGCTGCGAAATGGACAATGTTTTGCATCATGAATTTCGCACCTCGCAATCTCAACGCCGAGCGCATATCGAACGATGCTATCTCCTTGCCCCACCAAATATTCTCCGTCACGAAACGGGGTGCGCGGGGAGGCCGACCGCTGTCGATATCGCGTGCAAGCTCAGTAGCTAGGTGTCGATGGAGCTGTACGAGGGAGGGAAAATGTGATAGCTCGTCTTCGGTGTTGAGCACGATCGTGCGTAGGCCTTCGATAGCGAGGTCTCGTGTCCAGGAAGAGACGGAACACAGTGTGATAGCGAGTCTTGGTGAGATGCAGGCGCCTGTTTCAATAATCTCGACAATAAGTTCTCCGGGGAGGCTGCTCCAGAGACAGTGGTCCGAAAGATAAGAATCGTGGTCGATGTCCGAAGAAGGGCCAGACGACAAAGTAGACATCACGATTCGACGATGCTACTGATTACGTTGAGCACGATGAGATACAGTATCTTGTTCCAGGAGACTTCGTCGTTAGCAGCTGCCAATGGCCATTCATATCTATGGGCCGGGGTGAAGTAGCGAATCAAATGGCCGTGACGTACCCGTATTATCCAGAAACTAATGAATCTCGAGCAATCTGGTGGTTTCTGGCAGTACTCGTGAGCGTGAAAGAACGATTCAAGTCCTGTTGAGCGAGCAGGGCAAATCTGCCACTAAAGCACTGGCAGGCCTCGCCGGGCAGAACAAGTTGGGCGTTCAAGTTCAACACGAGGCTCGCATAGGCGCTTCTTATTTAATACTTCCCACATTGGGCCCTACCCCTGACTCAATCACATTGCGAAAAATGTCCTGCAAGGCCAACCTACGTGCCCCGTACGTTCTCCAGACTGGGAGAGAAAGACACCCTACAAATATGTGTCCATCGGAACCCCCCCCCTCCCGGGTCTCCTCCACCGCTCTGATTTCCTTCAAAGACCCTTGCCTGGAAGGCAGATTCCCTCAGGTCCCTTCCAAGACCGTGATGCGGTGATTAACACATCCCTCAACTCTGTATGAGTGCCGTCGCTGTCCAAATTCATGAGGTTCTGAGGGGGAGAATTGAAACAACAACGAAGGCATGACCAGTGAATCCATCTGCAAAAAATTTAGGTTGCTGAGAGCGTCTGACAACTCTCTCAGCGCTCTCAGGCTCTCCGCAACCTACCGCGATCTGAGAGGTGCTGACAGACGCTCTCAGAGCTCTCAGACGCCACGTGCCCGCATCTGATCGCAAGCAAGACTATGTTCGCGTTTGACAACCTTTCCTACTACAAAACAGCATGTAGCTTGTTTTGTGGGCAAGCTGTCCCTCCGATTTTTCTTCCTGTAGCGTGTAGGCATAGCTATACCATGGTGCTTTAACTTGAGATTATTTACACAGCGAGAGTCCAATTATTGAAGCAACAGGAACATTATTACTGAATCCAATCGAGCCCCCCGCGCACGCTCGGCCCGAGGTTCTCAGATGTTCTCAGAAATGTGCCGAAACTGACAACTGCTGAGAGCGCTGAGACACCTGAGAGTTACGCGAGCATTTTCCCTTTTTGCAGATGTCGAGAGGAACAGGCTGTCTGAAGTGCGGTGACGATGGGGTCGCCAGGACAGCGCTGCCAGTGCTACCATCCTGCTCGTCCTCGGACGCTCAGGTCGGACTGCTTACACGAATACTCGACGCGAAGACTTAAAAGCGCGCATGCTACTAGCCGTCGACTATGCACGCCTTGGTCGAATCAGGAGCAACCTACAAAGGCTCAGCTTTCTCGTGCAAGGAACGAACGGAATATTCGCTCGTATCTGGAGAGTGCTCGGTGACGAGCTGAATGTTGAGAATATGTTTCTTCATACAGGGTATATCCAAGCATTACAAACTACAGGACTATGATGCGCATCAGTGCGTCTGTTACAGTTGGCAACAACATTGAGATGCAACGTACCCACCGACTACAAGCGTGCCCTTTTGATGATATCATCATGCAACCATCCAATTTTTCGATGGCCGAAGACCTCCTTCACCGGTGTCCAATCGTGCGCACCATCTATCGTCCCCGACGCAATGATGCGGTTCCCAGGGCGCTTGGAATTGGCCAGGAACAACGACGAGCCGCAGTTGCCGCAGAACGAGCGGTGCAGGGTTGCCCCAGACTCCACGTCGCTGTCCTCGTACACGCGGATGGAATCGGCTCCCTCCAGGAGGCGGAATTGCTGACAACGAAAGTTGAACGCCAGCCGCTGATCAGGAAAGAAGGAACGGATCATGGTGAGACGACTGGCTCACATCTTCCTTGAAAAAGACATTGGCCATGAACGCAGAGCCGCTCGCCTTTTTGCAGTTGCTGCAATGGCAGACGAAGAACGTGAATGGCTTGCCAGTTACTTCAAACTGCACTTTCTTGCAAAGGCACGAGCCCTTGTGACTCTGAGCGGTAGACGACGACGACGACATAGAAGTACTCGTCACGGTGGCCCCAGCTATAATCCACTGCGACTGGTCGACCTGGATGTGTATGCGTTTGGGAAGTCAGGCTGTCAGCTTCAGAATGAAAACTGCTAGTGCTACGAGAGCGGTTCAGCGACAAAGAACGTTGAGCCAGATTTTGAATTTGAACGAATTCGGTGACTTCGGTCTCCTGACTCTCCTCCCACGGCGCGACTAAGGGTGTACAATGCAACTACAATAATTAAGAACTACGCTGTGAAGATAACGCGTCCTTCCCGTATGTATACCTACCTGATTACACAATGTTCATGCACGCCTCCTACGAGGGTAACGGGGCGTTAAAAGCCCCTCCTCGACCCCTACCACGGAAGCCCCGACCGCCTCTTCCTCTGTTAAAATCTGGAACGAACCCCCGTCCACGACCTCCTGGAACGAACCCGCCTCTACCGGGGACGAATCCACCTCTTGGGAACGCACCTCCACGTCCAGCAGGGGGGCCGCCGTTGACGTGTACTGCGGCATCCGCATGCCCTCCATTTACCGGAGGCCCATTGGCGTTCAAGCCTCCCCCGCGACCATTCACATGTCCTCCGCGGCCCCGATTTGGGTTAGCCATGATATGCACCGGAGAGTGGCTGCAAATGCCCTGCATCAGTTTTTGTAAGTATGCAAAGAACAAGGTGGGCGTACTTTGCAGGAGCTGGTCGGAAACCAGAAGCGGCCTGTTGCCCAGGCGCAGGTTGGACGACCGGATGGGGTCCAAAGCGTGGTTTGAAAGGGGCCCTCGGCTCAGGAGGGGGTGCTTTCGGGTTCGTGGAGGTAACGAACTGGGGATCACTGAGGTTTAAGCACGAATTGAACTCGACTGTGGAGCCGCGGTATTGAGAACACCTGTTCCTTAGATCGTCAGTCGATTCTTGCAGACTATCAGTTGAGTACTGACCGATCGCCCATGGTGGTGCCAGACATGAACGCAACATCCCATACGACATCCATCGACTTAGCGCTCAAGCCGATGACAACACCCTTGATCGAGAGGGGAACACCTCCGGAATCCTGCACCATTGTCACTCTGTCCCCGAGAGCGAAGTGTTGGTTCTGTAATCGATACACAGCATGCGAGGGCTTCAGAACCGCTTGTCGTGGTATACCCTTCACGATGGCCTTTTTGATCGCCGACGAGGACTTGCTCTCGGTAATGTTGTCGGCAAGTTTCTCGATTTCACCAACGGTACTCTGCAGTGAACGTAAGTTGAGTCGGGGTGACTTCTGATGCAAGGAACGAACGCACCTTGGTTAATTGATCAGAAAACAAGGTGACGGGCTCGAAGTCTCGGACGCCCTGAGCCTTCAGCCAAGACTTGACCTCTTTGACTTTCGAGTCGGGCTCGTCATTCGGCCATATATCGGAGGCCCTGATCATAGCTGAACTCACGATGAGAAATGGAGTGGAATGATTATAAATCGAAGACGAACCATCGCCGTTGGTGTCGAGATGACGGAACACTTCGGGGAAAGCCCTCTGTGCCGAAATTCCATTAGCCATGTAGACAACCGTAGTAAGCTTGACATACCTTGTAGTCCCTCATGAGATTTACAGCTTTCTCGCTGAACTCCCAAAATTTACCCGAAGGATCTTTGCGGGAATAATCGATGACCTTCAATGCCTTGGCTTCGAATTTGAGACTGAGCCCCAGGTTGTTCTTCTGTCCATCCCCCGTCAAGACCATGAAGCTTGAAGTGATCTTGGAAACAGCACGGCTGGATATGCCAAGGACTTCTGCGGTCTTGAAAGATGGGTAATACCGAACTGACACACGACTCTGCACAATAGCCTTGAATTTGTCGTTCTCGGCTTTGTCCGACGGGAAGAACTAGACGACACATGTTTAGCCACCAGCACCGTAGGGAAAGAAGACCAACCCACGGCAAGGATAACGGAAAGAGTGGTTTCTGTTGTGGCGGACACTTGGGCAGCTACACCGTAGGCGTGCTCGCCCAGGAAGAAGATTTTACTCCCTTCGGGGAACTCTTCGGATAGAGGAGGTGCGTCTCGCTCTAGGAAACGTGGGTCCTCGCAAACGACCTCGGGGAGGGTCATTTGAACGGCGTACTCTTGTTCCTTGTCCGAGCCCTCGTAATCCTTCACAAATGCGCCGGACTCTAAGCGTTTGAGTCCTGGAAAAATTGATGTGAGTGACATTGATCGTACAGTATGGGATGCAATGCATACCCTTTAATGGCCGGACGTGAAGCAGGACGTCGACAGTGCCAGTGATAACACCTGTCTTCTTCGAATATGTCGATTCAATTCTCTCGGCCTTCATTTTCCAATGACCGACCCCCTGCGGTGGATGCGGATTCGAGATGATCTTGGGCGCGGCACCCGGAATGATGGCCATCCGCTCGTACTTGAACAATGAATCGGAGACAGCTACGACCTTGGCCTCGTGAAGGAAAGGCCAGCCCACGAAGGTCCGCTTGCCGACCAAGTCCTTGGCGATATCCTGTGGCTTAAGGTCTTCGTAGGGATTCGAGATATGGACGACCATGGACTTATTCCGGCTCTCCGAGCCGTGGACATTGACGCCGTGATGACCAAGTTGAGCGGTATGAGGAAGGGTTTGCAGAGAGGGAAAGCCAGCAAGTGCCTCTGCGCCTAGCGAAACGCCATCACAGAGACCTTCTATCAGGTGCAAACCACCTAGCGTAGGGAGGTCAAATTGCTCCATGCGGCATGTGCATCGGTAGAGCGGGGGGAAGAACCCGGGCAGCGAGGATGGGTAGGTTATTGGCTCGCCTGGGTTGTAGCTGAACTTTGTGCTTACGCCAAAGCTATTTCGCGCCTGCTCGTCCTTCGTTAATCGGTGCTCCCGGGCTGCGGTTCAAGTTCGTTAGGTATACGGATGATACGGAAGATTTGCACCCACTTTTCATTGCGCTCAATAGTCGCTTCTCATCGATAAATGGGATCTTTACGATGGCTTCCCAGTCCTGCTTCTTACCGTTCAAATCCTGCTCAAACTCAAGCGGATAGAAATCGATGATGGGTGAATTGGGGTTGAACATCAATTCCTATGAACGAGCTGTGTGAATAATATTCTTGGCAGTCACAACTATGTACGCACCTGATATGCCAGTGGAATGAGGTCTTTGCTAGCCGCGGGCAAAACGCCCATCAGCTGTTCGAAAGGCCGGAAAGGTGTCCCTAATTCGAAATTGAAGGACATCTTGTCCACTCCTCGGAGATCTAAACAGCTGTTTTAATAAACACAGAGCAGGATGACCGAGAAAGTGGAGCTCACCGGATATCCGAGGAGCATAATGGTAGTTATAAAACCATCCCCATGACGCGACACCGCTATAATAATAGTGCATAACCCACTGGAGGCCCTCCACATATCGGAATACGAGGTCCCCCATCTCCTTGGGATCGTCGTACGATATCTCAAGTTTGCCCTGTAATCATTCTCCGTTAAATCCAATAAACAAGCGTGACACAAGCTGAACGGCATACCTGATAGTAGCCACGCTTCCACTCGTCCATCTTCGCCTGAATAGATCTCTCATGACGGGCGTCAAAGTCCCCGTCCTCGTCGTCAGCGGCCACGTGTGCTTTATCGTACTTCTTCAACACCCGATCACCAGCCACCCTACTCTCCTCGTCGTCTTCGACCTCGTCCTCGCTGTCCACATCTTCCCACTCCTCCCCTTCTCCAGAGTTTTCGGCGGGAGGCGGTAAAGGCTCTTCCAGCGCACCGCCGGGGAACCGCAGCACCACTAAGTTCTGGTCTTCGTCGTCATATTCGTCCCATGCGATACATAAGTGCAGGTCCTCGGCGAGCGTGGTGATAAACTGGCGTTCCCGAGCGGGGAACGTGTTTGGCATTGCAAGCCGGGCTGCGCGGAGAGCAGAGGCACTGGACACGTCCCGGTGACTGAGCACGAACGACTTCACCTGATCGAATATCTCCCGCTGAGGCCGTGTCAGAACTGCGGGAAGCGTCAGTACTGTGCGCGCCTGGTTGCAGGCAAAAAAAACGCACCGAGGCTCGACCGCTTGCGGGCTGATTCCATCTCTTTGACATGCTTCGCCTGCTTGCCCTTGAACCAATTCAAGTCCCCGTACTCTTTCACGAACACTTCCTGCTCCCATTTCGCCATGTCGTCGAGGACGACCTGGAGACGCTTGGTGTTGATCGTTCCGCTCTCGTTGATATAGCCGTCTCCATATTCCGTTAGTATTTCGCGGACTGTGGCAAAGATGACGCTCACCTAAAGACGGAAGCACCTTCTTGTACACGTCGAAAAGCCTCTCGAGGCCGTTCTCATGGATGTGTAGGTCAGGCAAATTGGGCAGAAAATCATTACCGACGAACACCGCGAGGAGGATAAAGTCGTCGATTACGCGCTCGAGGCTGTACGCGAACGGCAGCACGGGCTCGATATCCCGGAACTCCAGGTCAAGGTACTCGCGCATGAGCGAGAGGTGTAACAAGTAAAAGTTGATCGCGTCCAGGCTTCCGCGAAGTCAGCGTTTTCTGCGCGGGCGTGCCACGGGACATACCTGGTGTTGCCCTTCTTCCGCGATGCGGGCCCGAATTTGACCTCCTCCCGCAGCAAGCAGAAGTGGGGATCGTGGCTCAGCAGACCCAACATGATCAGGTCGGCGTCTAGCCCGTATAAGCAATGCCTGACGTTGGGGTTGTAGTCTGGCTGCGCGCGCGACAAGCGGATGTATTCCATGATCTTGTGCTCTCCTTCCCCTGGCACCTCGTGGCCCGAGAGAACCACCTCAACATCCCGCCAGTTTGCATCCTCGGTTATCTTCTTGTTCACAAAGTACCGTAGCTGTTCAGACAGCCGCACCATGAACGGCGTGCCTACGTAGTGACGTCAAAACCTGCTTAAGCCACAGAAACGCACGCGCACGCACCGGGAGTGATGCAATTGCTGTCGAACGCTTTCTCATCCGGCAATTTCTCGCCCTTGCTTTCTGCTTTCTCTCTGACCTCCTTCGCCTCCTTCGCCGTCCGGAACCGCCGACTTCGTTGTTGGTTCATTTTCGCGCGGGGCGCGACGCCGTCGACGGCCATGAAGAATAGTTTCTTTGGTTTAATTTTCCCGAATAAATGGTCGACATATGTGAATATGGACGTGAACATCTGCTCCTCTGATAATCGAAAATGTGCATCCTCGTCGTTGGGATGGGAGCCTGCGAAGAGACACGGTCAGTAGTCCGTTTCCTATGGTCTTGGGAGCACAGCCGCTCACAGTTGTGTATGATCCCATTGAAGTCCAGGTAGAGATTGTCTGGTAATCGCTTAGCCCGGGCCACCAATGAAGTTTGCGTACTCACCGAATTCTGGGATCTTGTTCTCTTGTATCAGCTGCGATGTGAGGGGGTACCGCTCCCTAGAGGACAGTGAGATAAGTAGCGTAGAGTCCAACGCCCGTGCTCACGAGATATATCGGAAAAACTACAGAAACATCGGTGAGTTCAAGTCTGCTGCATGCGAACGACGCGACGAACCTTCGGGATACCTGGAGTAGAAGGGAAGGATCAATATGTTGCGCTAACTCGATTGTTGAATTAAATCTCACCCATACTGCAGCGACGGGTAGGTTTGTGGTAAAGTAGGTCGTCGTCGTTGTACACAACGCGCACGCCTCTTCGTCGCGGCGTTCATTTTGGACATGTTTGGATCTCCGACTTCTCCGAACTCTCATCATGATTTACCCCGCAAAACATATTTATCTGAAGACTCAAGAGCTTTCAAGGCTGCGTTACTCCTTGTATGCACCCGCAGGCCCTCGCCCATGACATCAGTACTCCGGAGCTCGATACTGTCGGTGCGATCGAATACTCGCTCTCGAAGTACCGCTGCAATGTACAGTTCCAAGACGGCGAATCCTTTGCCAGCAACATTCATTCGCGGGGGGACCTCGAAAGGCGTCTACTTGAAGCGAGATGACCTCCCAGACGACCGTCAGTCATGGGATGGCATATTTCGTGGTATCATGGGGTCGCCGGATCCTCAGTACGGTCGACAGCTGAACGGGATGGGCGGCGGTGTCTCCAGCTTGTCAAAGATATGCGTGGTGGGTGCGCCCTCGCCCGAACAGAAATTGCGCGGAATAGATTGCGAATACACCTTCGTTCAGATAGGTAAGTAATGTGCAGCCGTCGCCCCGCCTCCGCGACTTCCTGATCAGTATTTGAGTCAAGGCATTCGCGATTCCGTCGTAGACTACACCGGAAACTGCGGTAACCTGTCGAGCATGATCGGTGTTTTCGCGTTGGACGAAGCTATATGTGCAGCTCGACCAGTCGAGACATCCTCTGGAGCGGTCGCTACAATCTCCGCGTTCAACACGAACACGAACAAGCTCGTCCGCACCACATTTCCTGTGATCGATTCCGTGGCCAAGCTCGACCTTGAACAAACCTCGATAGCTGGCGTGCATGGACACGCTTCTGAGATCGTCCTTGCATTTGACTCTCCAGGCGGTGCGCGCACTGGTAAATTACTCCCATCAGGCAATCCCATCGATATTGCCACCGTTCCCATGTCTCTCGTAGACGCCACCAACCCTACCGTGTTCATCGCCGCGGAGGATCTTCGGAAAACATTGAGGCTCACTGGCAATGCACCTATCGATTTTGAGAGCAACGATGTCGGGGATACATTGGAACTCATCCGCCAACAAGGCGCGACCGCTATGGGATTGGATCCTACCGCGCAGGCTCAGCCTAAAATTGCTATAGTGTCACCCCCTTCTCCATCCGACTCTGACGCCGATGTCGTGGTCCATGCCCTCTCCATGGGGGTTCTCCACAGGGCCGTCCCCATGACCGTTGGTCTGTGTCTGGGTGTAGCCGCTGGTGTAGAGGGCACCATACCATGGAGTATCGTCCGGCATTCTCAGCGAAAGGGCAGAAGTCCTGGTCGCGTCCGTATCAGACACCCTTCGGGTATGGTCGAAGTTGGCGCTGAGTTTCATGCAAACGGTGAAGTGAAAAGTGCCCAGGTCATCCGCACTGGCAGGCGCTTGATGAAGGGTGCCGTATGGTGGTGAATGTGGCAATGATATTGCTACAGCGTGCACATCCCTGTATCGTATTGTCTAGCCCTCTTATCTAACGCGCGTTCTCGTATTCTTAGCTGATCTTGTGCAGTTTCGGAATCCGAGAACGAGACTTGAGCGTGGGTCTGAACGCTAGCCCCAGTCCGCTGAACCCGTTGCCAATGTTGCCAACTTCCACGCCAACATACAGACCCTCACTCGGTCGCCTTTTGACTGTGATCTCGTTGTGCCCGCCTCATGGTTCAGTCATTTCTGGTAAGCTTTCTCCGCTGGTACGTCGCTCTGCTGTGTTTACATGCTTGCACAGACTCGTTAGATCCTGCTCCGTATAGCATCATATCGGCATGCACGACAATATGCAGCGCCCGATGGGCAACGGAACTAGCAAACCCATTGACACTGGATGGGGTACAAGTAAATGACTCGCATTGCCATGCTGCAGCCTCCCCTGGACCGGGCCCGGTCGCATAGGGCACAACAAATTGTCCGGTGAGTTTTTATTCTAGCTACGCGGCGTAGTGAAGGACTATTGTGCGGTACATCGTCCGGCAGGACCATGTTTCACCTCGTGGCTTTGAGATTGAATATCCGACGCAGACTAGTTGTCATTGGGATGCCTTTTACGCATAATGATTAACACCCGCCATCTGGGATCGACCAAATGTACGACATCCTGGAGCTTTCGAGGTGCGCCCGCGATGAAGTTCGTCCTCGGACTTCGCTGACATGTTCTTCGCCTGCTGGACAGGACTCTACAGCGGGAGTACGCGCAGACGTGCCTTGCGTTTTCTTGTGATGCAAATCGCCACAGGCGAAACAGCATGCATGGCATGACGCATCATGCTCATGGCCCTGGTCGAGATGCGCCTGCTACTTGCAGAGCTCATCGCAATCGTGTACGTGCACTGGTTCGTACTTCACTCCGCTAGGCACGTTGAGGCGTGCAGCGGAATCACTCACTGTTTCTGCGTCCACACTAGGTCTCGGGGTAGCGCAATTCGTATTGACGAATACCTTTGGTCGGCGTACAGGATGTCTATCGACCGGTACAATAACACTTATCACGAGGTCCTTCTCTTGCTTGACTTCATCGCTCGTCTGGCACTACTCAGGCCCGTCGCCACCCATTCCGCCGTATTCATCAACGCTGGCATCCTCGATGTGATCATAGACATCATATTTTGCAATGACTTCGGCTGCCACTGCAGCTGTGTCAAGTACGCTCGCACGAGGGACGCATGCACTTCGCTCTTATCTCACTTTGCGGCCTGTGCAACGGACGCGACGAATCATCCTGTCTACGTCCTTTGGCCAATAACGCACCCCAGCCCTATGCTCTTAAATTCTACGCAACCACAGAGAGATAACATTCTGCATCGGCGAAGGGCGTTACGGACTCTGGGCAATGACATGCAACGCTGCCAACTACTCGCAATCGGCTGTCAGAAGGAAGATGGGGCCGCAACTGTGGGTCTTTGACAATTTCCTGGGGCGCATGCATGGATCATCTGGAGATTCTGCAAATTCAAGACACAGTACATTCGGGGCACTGGCAGATGCCGACCTCTGGCTCGTTTGAGATGCTCCTGCTCGTGCACAAGTATATATCCGTGTTTTTCTTAGGCGTATCTTGCCAGTGTAATTCCACGATCAGAAAGTTCTGGTCCTCAAGTGTGTGATGGGCAAGAGTAGAGCGAGGAAATAAGTGAGCGAGCGAGTGCGAGAACTCGAAGACCCAGTGCGAACGCAGAGGAGAGAGAGTGAGCACGAAGTGGGAGAAAAGCAAGAGTGCCGATAACTGGCGTTGATTCAGCAAGGAATCGTACAGGTAAGCGCACGAACTATATACAAGCTGAACGGAACTATAGATAGGCTAAACAGTGCTCGGACAAGGGTAAGGGTCGGTGCCTTGACCCTTACAGTACCTCCCCTCCAGCTGAAAAACTAGCTAGCGACGAATAATCGGATCGAGACGGACGGCGGGTTTGGAAACGCGGCCGGAACGGGTGGTAGTCTGAGCAGGAGGAACATAAAAAGAGAGTGGGTTTTGACAGAATATAACGGTGCCCGCTTGCACCCTCTGTCCAACGCGCCTCGGTGGCGCGCGCAAAGACCATCTGCCATAGGCAGATCATGTGACCAACTTTCTGGTCTGGTTTTTGCCGCGCCACAGTGGCGCGGCAAATTTGAGACCAGAACACACAGGGGCTATTTTCTATACTGGGTTGATTGGTCAGCGTTCATGGACTTGTAATTTGCTGTCTGTTATTTTCCTTTTCCTCAGTCGTTCCACATCGTACTGTGCGGCTGAGGTATGTTACATTCATTCATACATTACTTTGGTTATTTACTTATGCTTGTACTAGACGCGACGTACTCGCTTTCATAGGTATAATTCACTCAGTCGTTCCACATCGTACTGTGCGGCTGAGACGCGACGTACTCG
>KN832568.1:658752-674582 GCA_000827205.1 Plicaturopsis crispa FD-325 SS-3 | reverse complement strand
GCGAGGATTCAGACCAGGAAACGTGCACGAGGAGCTCACGGTACCGCGACGAATAACTCGCGCAGGAGCCGGTTTGTTTGAGCTCCTTGATTTTGCGATGAGCGGTACCCGCAACATCGGAGTCAGCGAAATGCGCGCGGAAACTCTTGACGAACTCCTCGAAGTCGTCAAGAAGAGGATCATTCGTCAAGAGGATAGACGTGTACCATGCCTTCGGAACAGGCTCGAGGTACGATCCTAAGAAATAGGACTTGTCGCGCGACGTAGGAAGTCCCGTCCGATAGACGTAGACGTTCGCGGCGACTTCACTAAGGAAGCCGTCGACTTCAGCGGCTTTGCCGTTGAAGTTACGCGGCGCGTTGATTCGGACCGAACCACGAGGGGTTTCGGTATTCGAGGGAGTAGGAGCACTCACCTTGTTTGCGATGGCCTCCAGCGCGAGACCGAACGATTTGTTCGTCTCGATTGTCGAGTCCTGGATGATCTTGAGCGTGTTGTGCAGCGCTAAGATGTCGTTCCAGGTGGGGACAGCCTGAGGCTGGCTGCCGGACTCAACGTTGGCGTTAACGTTGGCGTTGGCGTCCGGTATGATCTGGTCTATGTTAAATAGGGCGGGGTCGCTCATCGCGTTCAGTATTCTGGAGGCGACACGAGCGTCTCGAAGGTTAATAGGGTTTGAACTTTGAACGTACAGTACACCGAGAGCTCGACAGGGGTCGACCGCTCAATCGGGTTCGGAAGTTAGGAGTTTGCACCGAGTGTTTGGTAGGCTGAATCAAACTGTGATGGGCAAGAGTAGAGCGAGGAAATAAGTGAGCGAGCGAGTGCGAGAACTCGAAGACCCAGTGCGAACGCAGAGGAGAGAGAGTGAGCACGAAGTGGGAGAAAAGCAAGAGTGCCGATAACTGGCGTTGATTCAGCAAGGAATCGTACAGGTAAGCGCACGAACTATATACAAGCTGAACGGAACTATAGATAGGCTAAACAGTGCTCGGACAAGGGTAAGGGTCGGTGCCTTGACCCTTACAAAGTGGACATTGAATTCATCGAGTACTGTACAGACTAGCTCTTCGCAGCCATGATTTTGAGTGTTATCGATAAATAATAAATAATTTGTCAGAAAAAACGCAGCTGCCGGCTAGCGGTAATACGTAATTACAGGCCGGCAATATTACTTAGCAATATTTCTAAGCGCGTTCTGGAGGCGTCACCGCCGTGTCCGCCAACGCCAAGCTTGCTCTTGAACGTCGACCACGACGAAGCTGAACTGGTAACGACGTCGGACACGGTGTCGCCGTCTGCCACCACGATCTTTATTTCTCTCTAATACCTCTCACACTCACCACAAATCTATCGCGTTCAGCAGCTTACAGCTTTTGCCTAGGGTTTACATCGCGAGACCTCTCCGCGTAGAGCGCTACCTACGGTCCAGCGGCGCGCATGAATCTCACTGCGTTCCGTACCGCGGTGGTTCCGTCAATACGACGGACTACTTTCAAACGACAGTGCGTATACAGGCCGTTTACCTCTTACACACCCACGCGCGCACGACCGTCATCAACCGTGTTCTCGCCGCGATGGATAAACCAGAAGCACGGTGTGCAGGCGCCAGGAGCGAAGGAGCAAGACGGGGTCACCAGGTTGGATGGTCCTGAAGACGAGGGCAAGCCAGGCTCGTCGTCGGATGGGTCGGATTCCGCACCACCATCCTCCTCCAGCGGCGACAGCCCCGAAAATACCGACCCACCACCCCCGCCTGAATCCCCGCCTCCGGAATCCCCACCTCCACCCCCAGCACCCGGCTCGATCGCGAAGCAGTCCGTGCCGGAGGTGTATCCACAGGTATTGGCATTGCCGATTGCCCGGCGACCGTTGTTCCCCGGGTTCTATAAGGCGGTCGTGGTGCGAAACCCTGCGGTCGTGGCGGCTATCACGGAAATGATGAAGCGCGGGCAGCCTTACCTCGGTGCGTTCCTGCTCAAGGACGAGAACTCGGACAGCGACGTCATCACGGATATCAACTCGGTGCATCCCGTCGGGGTGTTCGCGCAGATTACCAGCGTATTTGGGGCCACGGGCACGGACGACAAGGAAGAGGGCCTCACTGCGGTGCTGTACCCCCACCGACGCATCAAAATCACCGAGCTTCTCAAAGCGGGCGGAAATGCGGCGACGGTAGAGGCGGTGGACGAGTCGCTGCCCACGCCTCCGCCCTCGCCTTCGCCCGAGACGGATGCACAGGACCAGCTCGACAAAGTTCATCCCAGCCCGTTACAGACGTCATTCCTTCACAAGCATGCGGTCTCCGTGGTCTCGGTCGAAAACCTCGTTACGCAGCCTTATGACAAGGACAACCAGTACATCCGCGCATTCATGGCCGAGATCGTTTCCGTGTTCAAGGACATTGCGCAGCTGAACCCGCTCTTCCGCGACCAGATCACCAACTTCTCGATCAACCAGGTCGCCGCGAACGTGTTCGACGAGCCGGACAAGCTTGCGGACTTTGCCGCCGCGGTATCGACGGGCGAGGTCGGCGAGCTGCAGGACGTGCTGGAGAGCCTTGCCGTTGACGACCGCCTGCGCAAGGCGTTGCTCGTGCTCAAGAAGGAGCTCATCAACGCGCAGCTCCAGAGCAAGCTCTCGCGGGACGTCGATTCGAAGATCGCTAAGCGCCAGCGCGAGTACTACCTCATGGAGCAGCTCAAAGGAATTAAGAAAGAGCTCGGCATGGAGTCGGACGGCAAGGACAAGCTCATCGAGAAGTTCAAGCAGCGCGCACTGGAACTCAAGATGCCTGAGGGCGTCAAAAAGGTGTTCGACGAGGAGGTCAACAAGCTGGCAAGCCTCGAGCCTGCTGCAACCGAAGCGAACGTTACCCGGAACTACCTTGAATGGCTTACTCAGGTCTGTGCTTTTGCAGTATGCCTCATTCCACTGTTCTCACAGTTCTTCAGATTCCATGGGGGCAACATTCGCCCGAGAACTTCTCGATATCTCATGCGCAGTCCGTGCTAGACGAGGATCACTATGGCTTGAAAGACGTCAAGGACCGTATCCTGGAGTTCCTCGCTGTCGGCAAGCTCCGAGGGACCGTGCAGGGCAAGATCATATGCCTTGTCGGTCCTCCAGGTGTGGGCAAGACCTCGATCGGAAAGTCAATTGCTCGCGCACTGAACCGGCAGTTCTTCCGTTTCTCGGTCGGTGGTCTAACGGATGTGGCTGAGATCAAAGGACACAGGCGGACATACGTGGGGTACGTCGATCGTCACGCGTGTCCCTCTTTATGTTGGCTGATATAGACTGGTGAAGTGCGCTGCCCGGCAAGATCATACAGGCTCTTAAACGCGTCGGCACGGAGAACCCATTAGTGCTCATTGACGAGGTTGACAAAATCGGACGTGGTATCAACGGCGATCCTGCTAGTGCATTGCTCGAGATGCTTGACCCCGAACAGAACAACGGTTTCTTAGACCACTAGTACGCTGCTCACTCAATCCGTGCACATTTGCTTATACTCATTGTGCCATACTTCTTAGCATGGATGTTCCTGTCGATCTCTCCCGCGTCTTGTTCGTTTGTACAGGTTCGTGTTTCGTAGCCCGTTACCAATCTGCCGCTAATATTTATGAACTCCTCTCCCCTAGCCAACAATCTTGACACCATTCCTGCGCCGCTCCTCGACCGTATGGAAGTTCTTGAAGTCAGCGGATACGTGTCGGAGGAGAAGTCTGTGATTGCAGACAAGTACCTTGGCCCGCAGGCGAAGGAGGCATCTGGGCTCAAGGACGCCGACGTCTTGCTGCAGCCGGATGCGGTCGACGTGCTCATCAAATATTACTGCCGCGAGAGTGGTGTGCGGAACCTGAAGAAACACATCGACAAGGTATGTTCACTGTTATAGCTAATCTGTGCGCGGAGTACTGAGCCGCTATTTCGTCATTAGATTTACAGAAAGGCCGCCTTGAGACTAATCCTCGACCTCGGCGAATCCGTTTTCCCCGAGCCTGCTCCCCCAGCTGCAGACACCAAGGACGGCGCGAAGTCTGTAGAGGCCCAAGACCCGCCCAAAAACGAACCCGCCGCCCCCGAATCTGCTACGCCAAAGACCGACACGCCGGCTGAGGACCCGACTAAGGAGCGCAAGACTGTGACGACGCTAGAACGGAAGCCGCTCGTCGTTCCGGACACCGTGCACGTGCGCATCACGCCTGAAACGCTGAAGGAATACGTGGGCCCGCCGGTATACCAAAAGGACAGGATGTACGTGCACCCGCCGCCGCCAGGCGTGAGCACTGGGCTTGGTTATCTTGGGAACGGATCTGGTGCTGTCATGCCGGTTGAAGCAACTGTGCGTTTTCAATTCGTGTGCGCCTCAGTGCATGTTCCTGATCGTTGACTTTGGCGCAGAGCATGCCTGGCAAGGGCGGGCTACAACTAACCGGCAAGCTCGGCGAAGTCATCCGCGAGAGTGCACAGATTGGCCTCAGCTGGGTGAAGGCGCACGCGTACGAGCTGGGCATCACCAAGACCCCGGAAGAGCAGTTCCTCACCGACCGCGATATCCACGTCCACATGCCGGAGGGCAGTATCGGCAAGGAGGGTCCGAGCGCGGGGACAGCGATCCTCTCTGCGTTTGTCTCGTTGTTCACCAAGACACAGATACACCCTGATATCGGTGGGTTTCTTCTAACCTGTGCACGCGTTTTTCGGGGATGCTAATCGGTCCCCTTTGTAGCGATGACTGGGGAGATCTCGCTCGTCGGGCAGGTCCTGCCCGTCGGCGGGTTGAAGGAGAAGATCCTCGCGGCGCACCGCGCGGGCATCAAGACGATCATCGCGCCCGGTGCGAACCGTGCGGACATCGAGGAGAACGTGCCGGAGAGCGTGAAGACGGGCATACGGTTCGTGTACGTGGAGGACGTGCGGGAGGTGCTGGCGGAGGTGTTCCGCGGGCAGCCTGTCGCGGAGCGGTGGAAGGACACGCTGTCGATATAGGGCGTGCGCATCCCGCTGGCGCATCGGCCCCAAGTACTCACCTACCTAACTATTCGGGCCCGGAAGTAATATTTGCATCGTCGTAGAGCTTGCGTTGCTTTCCATTGTATTCTATCCACCTCATTTTGCACCCAACTCAATTCACTGATTGTATCGACTTGTTGATAGCGCTCTCATTAACTGTCCTCAATCCACAGTACCGTGCGTTTGCCGTACTCATCGTACTGTACTGACTACATAGCCAGTATTCTTATAGGATTCAGCAATCAGTAAGGGCACCACTACCGTCAACGACTAGGTAAGCAAAATTGTTCTTTCCCAGGTATCCTTGTGTCTGATAGTTCTACTGGTGCACACTACATATCACTTTCTACCAGTGGACAGACTGCAGCTGCTTATACGGCCTGCGAAATGTGCCAAGCCTAGAGCTCAGAAGGTTACACAGCGGATTCGACGGGTTATTCATCCCCTGACATAAGGCTGACTGCAGCGAAGCGCGATGAATAAGGTACGTAGTGCTCAGCTGACGATATCTTACTATGCTTCAAGGTTCGCGGCAAACATGGCATTCCGCAAAGGTTTATATTGCCTGGCAGTACTCTCCAGGTCTATGAGACTCTCATAGCTATGTCCTCAGCTATCAACATCTTCCTTACGGGCGGTACCGGTGTGTCCAATACCGTGATATCTTCTGACGAACCTCCGCCTGACAACCGAAAATTCCAGGCTACATAGGCGGCGGCGTTTTGGCCCGTCTTCTGGTGCACCCGAAAGCCGCCCAATTCAATATCAAAGCGCTGGTCCGCACGAAGGACAAGGCTGCGATCGTTACTGCCAAATTTCCCGCCATTACCCCAATCATAGGATCGAACCAGGACCTCGACGTCCTCGAAAGCGCCGCAGCCGAGGCCGACGTTGTCTTCGCCGTTGTACGATCTAAACACGCCCCCGTCTCTGTGCTCTGCGAGGGACTGATTTGTTTTATTCATGCAGGCGGACTGCGATGACCTGCCTGCTGCAGAGGCCATTCTGCGCGGCCTGAAGAAACGCCATGAATCAACCGGAAAGACTCCTGTGCTTATACATACTGTGCGTATCGCAGCTGTTGCCGTAAATATCAGCGGTCGTCTCACATGTGGCCAATGTTCTTTAGTCTGGGACAGGTTAGCCATGCTTGACCATCTTATGCGACGATGGTCATATCTGACCATGTCCGCATTCAGGTCTCCTCGCGGATCATGCAGCTGGCCTATACGCAGGGGAAGACATTTATGACGATGCAGACGCAGCACAAATTGCAACGCTCTCAATCACGCGGATACACCGAGACGTCGATCTGGCCGTCGAAGCCGCCGACACCGAAGGTGAGTCCGACTTCCCAAGAACGAGTGTCAAGTAGCATGTTATGCAGACCTACTTGTGCCGTGACAGGCTACGCGAAGACATATATAGTGCTGCCCTCGGCTGTATATGGGCTGGCTACCGGTCCTCTCGTCGATGCAGGATTCCAGAACCGGTTCTCTATGCAGATCCCCATGCTCATCAAGGTGTGTCACAGTGCATGCGCGAAGGCGTTATCTGACTCAACCTGGATAGGCTGGTCTTGACAGAGGACAGGGCGGTGTCGTGGGCAAAGGCGCCAACATCTGGCCCTATGTCCACATCGATGACTGTACGTGGAATTGAGCCGCGTGTGATGTGACAACGTGAAGCTCAACGCATCTACAGGCCAAGACCTTTACATCGTCCTTCTCGATGCTGCCCTCTCCGGTTCGGACAAGGCTGGCCACGGCCACCAGGGGTATTATTTCGCAGAGAATGGGGAGCACAACCTGTATGATGTCAGCGCCGAGATCGCCAGAGTGCTCTTCGAACTTGGGAAAGGGCAGCGCCCGTCCCCTACGGTCTTTTCTGACGACGAGGTCAAGAAATATTTCGGGGTGCGTCTCTGATTTTTCTGTCAGGACATCCGCATTGCAACTGGATCTGCCGTAGGGCCCGTATATTGGCAGCAACTCCCGCGCTCGCGCGAATCGTTCGAGAGCGTTGGGGTGGTCGCCAGGGAAGGCCAACGTCGAAGTCCTGGCAAGCAGCAGGCCCGAAATTGACGCCATTCTAGAGAGCGGGAACACGACGATTTACGCGATCCCAAAGTGGCTCATGGCGAAATATGAAGCGGGCCATTGATCTTTGACATATTTAGTGAATGTTGATTCCACCATGAATATTTTTCTTGTCAATTGATGCCCCTCTATCGATATGGCGAAGTCTGCTGTCAAGACATTGCAGTCATTGGCGAATGCGGTCTGTGGCTCACAATGCTCCGTAGCCCTGATTGTCAATCTTGAAGAAAAGCAGAGTCGTTCAAGTTGAACGAGATGACAGGGGCAACAGGACTAAAACAGGCGAACAAAGTTGAGAGGTAATTACATAATCAAGTAAGCAACGTCGATTCTGGCCCTCCACTAGTACTTAGTATTACCGTGACCAACTTGAAACTTTCGACACGGTGCCAGGCTGCAGCTTCTGTTGTTTTCCAAACCATAGACACCAATGGCAGGAAATTACTGGAACATGCATGGCTATGTTTCAGGCTATGCAAAAACGTATGCAGTGCTTCCGAGTCCCTGACTGTGTAAGGGCTCGGGCACGCTCTCCTCGTCGATGCGCTCGCGGCTCGACTCCTGGTTCTCCTTGCGAATGATGTACGATTGTTGACATTATCGTCTCGCTGCGCTGGAGAGTATGTGCCCTGCTGTGCCTGTAGGTTGGCATCCGTGAGTTTCACATAGGCTTGACCAATTTCAAGCGAGGTGGTGCAAAACGGTGAATCGCGGCGGAAACTTTCCTTTCTCCCGCTGTGAACCAGAGTCAAATAAGTTCAACATACCGAGATGTCTGGGTCCAGACGAGGTGATAGATCGAGCGGTGGCGATACTGCGACAGGTACGAGAATAGTATAGGCGCTGGTGTTGTTCGTGTTAACGGATGTATCCGACTCAGGCTACCCAAACTCCTTGGGCTTGCAAGACACCTGTAACTTTTTAAGCACCTGACGAAGGTTGCAATTCGAGCGCTCGTGAAAGCTGTCTCTTCGACGGCCGCGAGCCAACCTATTTGTGAGTCAATTGCCCTTACAGCAGTTTTCTGACAGTTCTGACTGCAATGTGATCAACCTGTAGACGAAACCGGCGGACCTATGATGCCCTCGTCAAATTTGGTACAGACCGTGTCAAACTGCGTTCAAGCCCCGGCTATTTATGCTGCTATGCGAGGCTTTCTCTCGTCAGCCCAGTGTCAGCCCGGATGACCTATGCAAGCCGGGCGCTCCGTCTCACTTTGCTATGCAGTCGCCAGTGTCTATAAAGTATAGTATGTCCGTCTCACTACCGCATCATCTCACCGTTCAAGTTCTCATTTCCCTGCCCTACCACTCCAGCACACAATTCCACCCATCAAATCCAACGCACTGACCATGGTTCTGAAGCTCTACGGCGTCCCGCAGTCCGTGTGCACCCGGCGCGTCGCCGTTGTGTGCAGGGAGAAGAACGTGCCCTACGAGCTCGTGCCCGTCGACGTCGCCAAGCGCGCACACAAGTCCCCCGCGTACCTCGAGAAGCAGCCATTCGGCCAGCTGCCCTACATCGTGCGTACCCCCATCCCTCCCTCTTTACCTCTCATCCTGCGCTTCCCGATACTAATGCACGTAACTCGTAAGGACGACGACGGCTTCATCCTGTACGAGAGCCGCGCGATCGGGCGCTACATTGCGGCGAAATACGCTGGGCAGGGGACTCCGCTCCTGCCGGCCGACCCGAAGGCGCACGCGCTCTTCGAGCAGGCCGCGTCTGTCGAGTACAGCGACTTCGACCCGTTCGTCGGCGGCCTCGCGCTCGAGAAGGCGTACAAAAAGTGCGCGCCACAACCAATCTACTTACTTATTCTGCGACGCGTTCGTAATACTGATGACGGCGTAGGATGTGGGGGCAGGAGACGGACGCGGCGCGGGTGCAGGAGTACCTGAAAGTGCTCGACGGGAAACTCGACGCGTACGAGGCGATCCTCAGCAAGCAGGCGTACCTCGCCGGAAACGTCGGTCCCCCCTCCCTCTCCTCCCGGATGAAACAAGTACTGACAGTCACCTACATATTTTCAAGGAAATCACGCTCGCGGATATCTTCCACCTCCCGTACGGCAGCATGCTCTCCAAGATCGGCATCGACGCGTTGGAGAGTGAGGCTCGGCCGAACGTCGCGAGGTATGTGGATGCAGTAGTTTTTTCCCCTGCATGGTAACTGAATCTGCGTGATGCGCGCGCTAGGTGGTGGAAGGATATCTCTTCGAGGCCTTCTTGGCAGGCTGTCAAAGAGGGTGCTTGAAATATGTATATGTGGTTATAGTAATGTAAGAAAGGCGTGACATGCGTAGTCGCTGATAGGATGTACTTAGCACTGTCCGGAATGGGATGGTTATTAACAGTGGATGTAAAGATAGCGATAGCGAAATAGAAAGCAATGTGGAGAGCAAGATAACCGCACGAAAGGGAGAATGTGCGTGTGAGGATATGACGGAGGGTTTTACTTCGTCTTTTGCTTTTTCTTGGCCCCGCCCGATTCCGAGCCTTGGGGTAGGGGGTGTTTCGATTCGCTAGGCGCTGGGATGGGGATGGGATGTCCTTTTGATGGGGCGATGCGCTGTGCGGGTTGTTGTAAAAGGGTGTGGTAAAGTGTCTCGTTGAAGCCGACACGGCGCAGCACAAAACCGTGGGCATACAGTCCCCCCAGTCTGTACAACTCTTTGACGGTCTTGGAGACCACCGGTACAACCAGATCAGGCTTAGGGATAGCGCGGTTGAGCATCTGTTCTATTGCCTGTGGCATCCATCTTGTAGTTAACGCTTGGCAATCATCGTCGCATAAAGTAAAACCACATACCTTGCGTTCAAGTTGATCAAGTGAGATGCGCAAGTCGGAATGAACACACTCAAAAGTGCCCAAATATCGCCACGTTTTATCGTCGCGATATACTACGTCGCGCCGATCTCCCTCTACCAATGTAGGATGGGCTTCGGGTTTTTCTGACTTGTACACATGCCCAGTGTGAACCGTGATAGCATGGCTTATATCACCGGTTTTAGGCCAAAATGTATCGAGGTAATTCAACGGCAAAAGACTGCCGTTAGTTTTAGTCCTGCACGATTATCGGTCAGCGCGCAGCTACGCGTATAAAAGGTCTATACCGACGCTGGCTCACCACAGATTTTCCGTAGCCTGCAGGAATCCCATCCATGAATTCAGTATTCGCATGTTCATCGTGTCATAGGCTTACTTTTCGGGCATCATACGACGTTGCCTTATGTGCGTACGGTTTTATTGAGGCATAGTTCCACGACCCGCGATATGCACCTGTTGTATCATATGCAGCGAGAAAGCTCTGGGGATCGAACTTGCAGTCGGTTTGTAAGTCGTCTTTCGATGCATAATGATATAGTTGAGGCTCACGCTATTGTATTTTGGTAGGACCGTAGCCTCCGACTGATGGCTCTTCTCAGTCAGCTCGAGCGCATCGCGCAGTAGACCCTAAATATGTGTCTTCCAGTCAAATGTCCACCGAGATGGAGTCGTGTGCCCTTCGCGTGGCGTACCTTCGTATCTTCTAGTCGAGTGTTGGCCTTATTAATTTGCGAATTCGCCTCCTCTATCCGAGAATTTGCTTCCTCCAGAGCCTGGTAATGCGTCACATAAGTAAGCACACGGCCAATGAAGCTACCAGACCACACCGTTTTGTATTCATTTCTCGAATCCTTCGCACTTCGTCGTTTCTGCTGTGACAGTACAAGAGCCTCTTCTGTCTGCTGAGATAATGCAAGGGCCTCTTCCAACGCTCCATTTGCCTCGTCCTGATAGGCATCAGCACCACGGGGCCTAAACTCGACGAGAAACTTAGACGAACCTTTTCTCTGCATAGCTCGTCAGCTCTCAGGCGACTCGTTTCAAGTTGTTGTAGCAGATCATGTTTAGCCTACACATCTCCTTCGATGTTACCAAATTACAAGCGCGAAACGAATCAACCGAGTACTTACATCCTCGTCAAAAGGCATCGGCTTCGACTCGGCTATACGCTCCAAATACTCACTCCGAGCTCTGAGATCTTCATTCTGCGCTCTCAGCGCCTGTATCTCGTGCAGGAGAGCACCGTCTTTGTGGTCCTCGGTCACGCTAGTCGACGGAGTTGCTCGGGCCATCTGCAAATGCCTCCGTCAGTACGCCGTTGCGTAAGCCATTAGGGTAGAGACTCGAACTGGCCTGCTGGGCATCGCGTAGCTGGGCACGGACGGTCTTGAGCTCCTGGCCAAGGAGCTTGACCAGCTCCTTTGCCAACTCTGGGTCGTCGGACGTAAAATCCATACGGCGGTCACCTGTGTGGCTCGAGCGTTGTGAGTCCTTAGCTGTAGATGTATGTGCCGCAGCAGATTTACTAGTATACGAACGTGAACGCTGAAGGCAGTAGAAAACTTTGCAAGGGAGTGAAATTGACGCGCGCGCACGTGAGCGCGTCGGGAGTTTCGAACTCAGCGAGTCTGCCCCGCAGGACAAAGTGCTTCAATCAGTTTCAGTGTTTCACGCTCGAAGGTGTATATGCAGCGAAGGACTATAAACGGCAGATGTACATACACTAGATAGCGATAGCAAGATGCAAAGCAAAATAACAATGAGAAGAATATGTAAGCCAAGAAGATCCAAACCAAATATTTCGCCTTTGTATTTTTTGCCCCCTAGGAACGGCGGGGATGACTTGGCGTCGGGGCTGTCGCTCGTCTGGTATGTTGGACGGTCCATCCAGATAGAATACACGGGACCGCAGGAAGAAAGATGATCGTCGTTCTACGGCCTCATTTTCTTCTGTGAGCTCTCCCCTTCCGCCTCTAGCTCGTCCACCGCAAAGCGCTTCCGCTGCCTTGGTATCTCGATCGGAATTCCAGGTATCTCAATCGGAGTTCCACGAGAGCGAGAGTGAGAGGAGCGAGCCTCTGATACCCGCCTCCGCTCGGCCTGAAGGACGTCGTAAAGCTGCTCGTTAAAGCCCACGCGGCGCAAGCCGAAGCCCTGCACTGTCAGAGCGCCGACTTGGTACAGCTGCTCGATGGCTTTCGATACTACGGGCGGTATCAAGCTCGGCTTGCGGATCGTGCGCTTTAGCAGCTCTGCCAGGATCTGCAATTCAAATGGCATAAGCAAACCAACGGGCATAAATAAGTATATATCGAACACTCGTCGTCGGAGTGGAATGACAGACCTCTGGCTTGAAGGATCGCAGCTGCTCGAACGTAAGGTGCGTATTAGACTGCACGCACTCGAAGATGCCGATGTATCGCCAGGCGGCGCCCTCCAGATAGAAGACATCCCGCTGTTCTCCTTCCGTTACGGAGAACGGTTTCACCCATCCTTCGGAGAGCTGCGTATGCCGCGGGGCGAGCACGACGCAGTGCGTCAACTCGCCCGATTCGGGCCATACTATTTCGTGCACGTTCCAGTGCCAGGGCTTTCTGTGGAGGCTGTATATAGATGTCTTTAACGAACGCAGTCGTTGGGAAGTAGGGTGTAATGAGCTTACCACAAGTCCAGCACCATCTGCAGGACGGAGTTCCGAAGTCCGTGTCGTGAGCGAGAATGGCTGATAAGAAAGTAGGTGTCATGTACAGACCTTGGGGGCGTGAAAGGGCATTTTACCCGCATGTGGCTCTATTGATTTATAGTCTCTTGGGCCCGTGTATGCGCCAGGCGCGTCGTAATCAGCAAGAAATCTCACGGGGTCAAGCTACAGTAAAGTGCCGTTCAGCTGAGAATGTTTGTGGGTAAGCATGCATATGGAGTCTCACGTTTTTGTTTCTCAGCGACACAATCTCTTCTTCGAGTTCTTGCCTTTTGTCGAGTTGCACGAGTGCATCGTTCAATTGCGTAGTTGCCTCCGCCAAAGCCTTGGATCTGTATTATGATCAATTTGACAGTAAACATCGCGAGTTATACTTACGGCTTTATGTTCTTTTTTGGCGTCTTTTGCCCTCCTGTACTTTTCTCGTAGCGACTCGAGGTCGGCCGACAAGGTTTCGATTATCTCATCCTGTAGAGTGTAAGAGATCAAGGGCTTCTACGATAGCATGCAGAACGATACGGAACCTTTTCCTTGCAGAATGCCTCGGATTCTACGCGGTTCGTCTCTAGTTGCTCTAAGAGATCTCGTTTCACCTAATAATGCGAGCGTAAAAGTAAGCGGCAGTGTCCACTGATAGAGCTATACACATAGCGGCACTTACCTCTTCGTCAAAAGGCATCGGTTTTGATTCCGCTATACGTACCAAGAACTCGTTCCGAGCTTTCAGAACCTGAATCTCATCTAACGCATCTTTCAACGCGCTATCTTTCCTGTCCTCAGATCCGCTAGCTACAGGCGTCGCTCTATTCTATATTTCCCTCACTTAGCATCAGAAGCGCCGACCAGTAGAGTAGAGTAGAAACCGACCTGCTGCGCCTCTGCGAGTTGAGCGCGAACGGCCTTCAGTTCCTGGCTAAGGAGCTTCACCATCTCCTTGGCCAAATCAGGATTGTCTGACATCAGCTTGTCCATAGCGATTTACAGGTGCCTCTGTCCTCAAGAATCGAGTTAATAAGTGCGATACGTTTGGCGGTCGAGATGGGTGATGATGATGATGATGAATTCTGTAACGCGCAAGCCAACTACGAGCTAAGGTGCGTGGGTAGTGTAATAAACTACTCCAAGGAAAATGTACAGTAGTAGAGGGTGGCAATATACAGCAAATACGGGGTTTTCTAGAATGGCAGATTGTACGAGTAAGTTGGCATTATGGTGCATCGGGTAGGATTCGGGAATGCAAGTTTTGGGACGGCCAAGCATATGTGCATGTTGACGCATTAGTACGGTCATAATAATCTGCATGAGAAAGAAAGAAAGAAAGAAAAAGTAAAGGCCGAGTGACTTGAAATCTTGACCCGAGTCCAGGGCGGGGGGCATACAGCGTCCCCTCTTGAAGACTTGCCCTCTTCCCGGTGCGTGCTCGTGTGGTGGTGGTGGTGCAGGTATGAGGAGACCAGGTTTGTTCCGAGCTGCACGCGCGGCTTGGATAAACGCTGGCGTCTCCTGGCGTAGGTGTACGCCGCGACCGCACTTGATAGCTGTCAGAAACTATAAGTGCGAAGCGGGTCGCGTCTCAGTCGCACTGTAAGAATAGTGGAATCGACTGAGGAAAAGAAAGGAGAAACAACGTCTGAACGTGTCCATGAAAAAGCGTGGGAATAAAGTCCAAAGCCCCTAACATCCAAGGAATAAGTCGCAGGAATAATGATGTTTGGGGGACCGAGTAGAAAGGCTAGCTCGGTGCCCCAAAGGTCATCGGTCATGTGACATGTGGCTGAAACGTCCGTGGGTTCAATTCCCCCTGCAGGAAAACGTTTTCCCAAGTGGACACCGGATGTGCGCGGGCACTCCTATTCACGTCCAGTTTTGACAATAGCGGTGTCTTCTTCGTCTCTCCTTCCCCCTCGCTACTCATCATCCTCCCCGCTCTCGTCTTCGTCTTCGTCCCCGTCCACTTCGTCCTCATCCTCCTCTCCTTCTTCCTCGTCATCTTCGTCATCATCAGCCGCGTCTTCATCAACCAGTGCGGGAGGAACTCGTGCCGCGCGAGGTTCGCCCGTCTTCGTGAAGGCGCCGGACTTTTCGATAAAGCGTATTAATGCTTCGATTCCTTCATCTGTCCCTAGAATTTCGGGGAGGAAAAGGGTGGGGATGGCGGTGGCGAGATAGTGTCGATGTGGATTGTACAATGGGCATGTCGCGAGAATATGATCTCGTGATTGGAATGGCTCGCCGCACGGGCATGCAATCTGTTCAGTCGGTACGAAATCGGCGTAGTACTCACCTATGAATGCGTGTCCTGTGCGACACTGCGTGATACGTCCAAATACTTCTCGTTTAGTTTCGAAGAAGTAAGGCCGTGGTTTCCAGCTCGGCTCGAACCTATCGGAAGGCCCAAAGCGTCCTCGCGGGCCATCCTTTAGCCATGCAGCCTTCCAAGTCCCTAAGGCCGCCTCCTTCGCTCTTCGCTTTGCGTTCGTCATGGTGTGGTAGTCGTTACCGCAGATCAGTTCGGCGCCTGATTTTGCGAGTTCGTCGGCGCGTTCATTGCCTCGGATGCCTTGGTGACCTGGGGCCCATGAGACTTCTACTGTGCGCGTATGGTCGTCGTCGAGAAACCGCGTGATGATGTTGTGGAATCGTCTCGCATATTCTTGACCGACCGAGAGATTGGGTTCAGCGATTCCTGTTGGATTTTGTGTGTGCGTCGCGTCCTCGGAAAGGGCGCGTTCACGAGTTTCGGATCGGACATCGGATTTTGGACAAATAGTAGTCAATAGTGCGCGCGTCCACGTAGCACGGCGTCCCTCTTGTCTTTCTCTTTGCTCTCGTTCAATACACGATCCCGGCCGCCTTATTACGTCCTCGCCGTCACCAGTGCCTCTCTACTAGCCTATTTCTGTCAGGTTATGAGCCCCGCGCTCCTCTGATCTACACGCTGCTTTTCTCGTTGAGTTTCAACATCTTTTCTCTGTTCTTTTGCGCTCAAAACTCCGGATTTCCCCCTCCCTTTCCTGCACATTCATTCCCATCACCATCCTCCACTTCCTATCATGTCCCCCACCGCTCTCCAGCTCCTCGCCACCTTTGACGTCGCCAACAAGTTCAATGGCTCGAACTGGTCCGCTTTCAAGCGCGAGTTCGTCATGACTTTTGGCGCCAACCCCGCGATGTGGGCCGTC